>PVIR01015249.1:0-38679 GCA_004026965.1 Petromus typicus
TTCTAGATGATGCAGATATTAACCCTGGAATGTTTCTTTGCCAAGCTAGCAAAGTTGTCCCTAGCAAGGTGTTGGAAGATTCTCAAGGGATAACACATGAACACACACTGATAAATCAGTACAGAACTTTTCCAGACCACTAGCACTTTTTGATGAGCCTTTTTCCCAGGGGAGAAATTGGAATGAACCACAGGGAATTTGCATTTGGCTTGATGATAGTTGGTTGATCCACTCACTCGTTCATATACAGTTACATGATGAACAAGCCACTACAAGTCAAGGTTAAAAAGAAAAAGAAGGACATCATTTGATTCCTGACCTCTGAGAGGGTTTGGAAATGCTATTAACACATGAATGCAAGACATTTAATAAGTAAGTGAGGGAAAACATTTCAGTGCCCACTGAAAGGTGGAGTCAGCATGTGGTACTAGAGCCCAGAAATAGAATTCAGTCATTCTGTACCAGAGCAGTCAAATGAAGCTCTTCTTCACTCATCTGATCCAGTGGTTTTTCTTGGAGGACTGAGTAAAGGGTGCTGTTAAAGGTATAAGGGAGTCAGGTGGAACAGAGTAATCTGCGCCTGTCCTTCCATGGGAAATGACTTTTAGATCTGCTGCCACCTTTTGGTGAGTATGGGAAGGAGCATGGAGTATAGTCATTGAGTAGTGAAAATGAAAGGTGCCAAGAACTTGATGTTGGCACCTAACTCCAGAGCAAGAACAGGAGTTCCAGTCTAGTCTATTGTGAAAAATTGAACCCTTGTACCAGTGACATTGACATCACATAGGACTGTGTTAAAATCGCAGTCTCAAACCTGCCCTAATATGTGCAGTTCAGCTAAATCTCCAGCTAATTCTTATATTCATTAAACTTTGAAAACCACTGATCTAGCCTTGGTCATATGAGACTCTTATGAGACACTTATAGGGTCCTTCCCCTGGTAGACTCTGACTGATGGAATGAGGGCAAGACATCAGAATTCATATTTTCAATAAATACCCTCAGAAGATGTCTGCCAGGAATAAAGCATTGCAGTTTTGCTTTAGTCTGTCCCAGAACTGTTTCCCACATTCCTGAGTCAGGGCAACTTTTCTACCATGTAGATAAGTGATGGGTAAGCCCTGGTGATGCATACTTATCTTTCTATACAAAACATTCATTGAAGACCACCCACCAAATGGCATCTTGGTTTCACCCAACCAGGTGCTGTTTCTCCATACTGTCATCAGCAGTTGTACTTTTTACTTCCTCTTTGAAGCTATCTTTTAATCTTTGATTCTGTTAAACTGTATTCTCTTTTAATCTCTCTCTTTCTCCTTTCCTCTTCTTTCTTCCTCCCTCCTTCTCTGCTTCCCTCCTTTTATCTCTCAGGGTTGAATCCTGTGCCTCTGCATTGTGCTACATTCCCACCCTCCTTTTTAAATTTTTTATTTTGAGACAGCATCTAAGTCACCAAGGTCCCTTTGCTAGGTTTGAACTTGTGATCCTTCTTCCACAGCCTCCCAAACAGCTGTAGTTGAAGGTGTGGGTGCCATGCCTGGCTTCTGGGCTCTCTGCCTGTTCTCTTCCCCAAGCCATTTGCTCGTCCCTTGCCCTTTCCGGGAAGTTTTGTCCCTTCATGGCTATAATTAGTATCTCTAGGTAAACAACTTGCATGTCATCTGCCTCTCTCCTGCTCTGGCTCTGTGTAGGAGTTTCCTCACATGCCAGAGTGCCACTCAGGCTGTAGATGGTACCACTGCCCTCTGAGGCGACATGAATGTAAGCTGTCACACCAGACCCACTTGGGTTTGAATTTTGCTGTCTACTTGTTAGCCGAAGTGTCTTGGGAAGATTACTTCACTTGCGAGTCTCAGTTTATGTCTATAGTGAGATTATGACTGCATTAGAGGGTTTTTTGGGAGCCCAAGTGGGATAATCTATTTGAATCATATAGTACATAAAAACACATATGAATGTTAGCTTCTTTTTAAATAATTTTTCTCCATGATAACCTATCAAGATGAATTCAACTTTTCAAACTGCTTGTATTATCTAATTTTGCTGCCTTTCATGGCCAGACTTCATTGCTACCTGACCCATAAGTAGCGATCACCCTAAGCCCGAAAGATCCTACACATAAACTCCTGAATTGAACTGTACCTTTGGAGGTACCTGCAGTTCTTCCTGTCTTGAATTATAATTATTAAGCACATAGAATTTTCCCTACAACATAAAGTTTTGTTTAGGCTGTGCCCATGACCTTGTAATAGACTTATTTGCCAAAGGAGAATTCCCTTAGCCAGGGCCCGTGTGCCATGCCAGGGAAGCCCAGATGTCTGCTGGTAGTGGACAGGCTGCCCCATCTTTATATGAGCAGGCTAGCATATCACTCTCCATTATACACTAATAACGGGGAGCAGCGATGTGGAGAATCAAAATAACAGACTGCCCCACGTTATTGCTATTGGCTCTGGAGGCATTTTGGCATTTCTGCTTCAGATTTACCTTGCTGATTATGTTTTATCAGGCACATATTAATCTGAATTTGCATTCCATGAGCGTACACCATCTGGGTAAGTGAAAGGGTAATCTAAAAGCATGGCGGGCAGAAGGAGAATAGAGTTGGGCTTATCAGTTGTCTAGGGAGAATTCATAAAATGGATAATCAGCCCTAACATAACTGAGGGTGGCTATTTTGTTGTTATTCCCTCTTAGCTTTCTCTCTTCAAAACCCTTTATAACAGTCAAGGGCATCTGAATCACCTGTCAGTGACGTAACATACTTGAGGTGATGGAGTAGAAATGCCATTGAGTTGCCGGAAGAATGCTATAATAATGATACCTTACATTTGTATAATCATTATTTATAAAAAGTCTACACATGGTAGTTTTATCTGCATGACATTGAAGTAAATAGAGTAGGTTTCATATCCCATTGGATGGATGAGGAAACTAAGGCTCAGATGAGTGGGCTGACTTCGTGGGCCCTCTCAGCTAGAAGGAGATGGAGCCAGAGACCATCTTTTCCCTGTTTGGGTTCCTTTGCTCTTCCTACTTCACTGTGTTCCTTTAGTGAATCTTAATTTCCTGAACATCCTTTAGATGTTTATTACTCACCTGTAGAATTTCCAGTTGATTCTTCTTTATTGTTGCCATCTTTCAGGTGAATCTGCCCTCTGAGGCAACGCTATTTGTATTTACTAATTTGTAAATATTTTTACGAATTAGTTTTCTCTACTTTTAATATTTACAGTTTTGGGGACAAACTTCTCACAAAGTCTTTTTTCTGTTAACTCTGCTAGCTGAACTATGTGTGTGTCCATTTTTGCTATATAAGGTGCCTTCCCACCCCTCACTCGAGCCCTTGTATTTCGGTCATCTTTGGCTGTGCCTTTTTTTTTTTTTTAATTGAATGCTGACACCATACAGACTCTAGGCACAGTGATTGTTCTCAGGAGAAGGCTCGCTCTTTGCTAGGCAGGAGAAAATCTGTGATGTTCGTCCAATTAAAGACTGAATGGAGTCCAGGTTAGGTGTCTCAGAAAGGCTTAGTTTACCTGTGTTTCTCCCCTCCCACTACACAGCCAGCACTGATGAAGAGCCCAGTGTATTTACTGGGTCCTGTTCCCAACAGGCTTGAATTCTAGACTTCTTTGGTACAAGACTGCTAAAATCTCTTTCTGACATGGAGGCTTTTGATTTAGGCTTGGAGTATTTTGACTTCTCCTCCATTCAGTTTCAGGATTCCATAAATGACTTAAAGAAGGACCTGGTCATATGTTTGAGGACCCTCAAGTGCCTAACTTTATCTCCCCAATCCTAATACTATCAGAAGCTCTGCTAGCTTCTTTGAGCCCACAGCAGTCTTTTGTACAAAGCCTGGATCCTCAGCCTCTTTGCCTGTGGCCAGAAGTGACAAACCCTCCAGTTTAGAGGCTGTTACAGAGTACCATCTCATCTCTCCTCACTTTGCTTCCTGTAGTTGTGCCTTCTCTGATCCTTTTTGCTCCAGCAGGTCTGTGATGCCTTGAAATAAATGAATGTTGTATTTTACCCAGTTTGCCTAAGTGTTCTCAGTAGAAGTATTGATCTATTACAAAAGATCCTGTCCTACCTGGAAGGCCAATGTTCATTGTTAACATACAGAAGCCACAGCATTACAGGGGTAATTTTTAGTTGTGAGTCATAGTTGGTGGCTCAGGCAGTGAGGGGCAGAACTTTCCCAAGGAGCTAGCTAGTTTGTGGGCTGCCCAGCCAGGGAGGAGGCTGGGAAATGGATGGGAGCAGAACTGTGAGCTGGGAGGAATGCATTCATTAGACTGAGGAATGAGTATTTGCAAGCTCAGGAGGCCTTGATACTCCATCAGGCTACTAATGATTTTGTCAGAGTGTTAATCCCCTGGGTAAGCAGCAGCATTTTGATATCAGCAAACAGATTGTGTTTCAGCCCAGAAAACCCAATATGGAGTCTTGCGTGAGAGCCAAAAATAATTCATCACATCATAATGGGAGTGAGAGAGACCAGTCAAGGATGATTTGCTTTGGAAATGGGGCGATGGGGCTCAGAGCTGGGGTGGGATATGGGAGAGATTTGCACTAGGGACTGGCCCACATGTGTGTCAGAAAGTAGTGTGATATGTGGAGAAGTTAAAAGACAGAGAGATGGCGTCACGGAATATTGATAGGACAGTCCCTTCCATCACAAATCCTTTGAGGATCCCCAGTTTAGACCAGGCCGTGGGAGTATAGAAATGAAGATCCAAGTTGATGGTGGAGCTGACCAGTGACAGGGTAATGAAGAACAGCAGAGGTAGGGCTACGTGGAAGAAGACCCCTGCTGTATTGGAACAATGGGACAGAGCCCAAGAGAAGCTGGAGCTAGTCTCTGAGGTGAGCCGAATGGGTAAGGCAGGAGGCATTTCAGGGGAAGGAACAGGTTGAGAAGATGTGTTGCTACACAGACATAGTTCTTTAGAAAACCAGAATTTCCCAGGCCTCAACCATGGCCCTGGTCTTGTGTTTATGACCTTCTGCCTGACAAGAACCTCTGACCTGCTCCCATCTCTCACTCTCTGAGTCTGTTCTACAAGTGTGCTGTGTTTGTCTCTTTTGCTCCTCACTGTGAGGTATGAGGATGGTGGAAACTTAATCTGACCATGGTGTTTAGAATTGAGCCGCCCTCAGAGGGTTGATGAGGATTAGGGTTAAGGTTGACTCATGAAGTCAGCAGGGGGGGGTCCTCCATGACTCATCTCAGGCTACTTTCTAAGAAGAGGAAGAGAGACCAGAGGAAACAAGGGCCAGCTCTCCGGCCCTGACTGTGTGATACTCTGTGCCACGTTGGAATTCTCCCATCAAGAAAGCCTCTCAAATTGCCAGCCAAATAAACCTCTTTATAAATTACCCAAACAGTGGTATTGTGTTATTACCAAAATAAAACAGACTAAGACTGTGTGCAACCTACATTTTCTTCCTAAAATACAGACCTGATCATCATTGTTCACGGGCCTTTGTTCACCACTTAGGGTTTCCTAGTTTGTGAAGTAAAGTACGAATGCCTTAGTGTTCCTTGCCTGAAGATTCCTGCTCTGCCTGCCTTTATCATCTTTGCTATCCCATCTCCAAATCTGTTGTGTACCCTTGTCCTCTGGTTGTGGGGCACTTGTTATTCCTCAGGATAAGCAGCACTTTCCTCCCTCTTAGCTTGGTTCTTGGTGTTCCTTGTACTCAAGTGGTCTTCCTTGTCTCTTTACCTGGTGAATGTCTACTCTTTGCACCAGACCCAGATCATGTGACCTTTCTGGAAACTTCTGCGATGCTTCCAGAGTAAATCATTCTTCCACTGATTTGCCTAATAGTTCACCCCTCTATTAACATAAATCACCTTCTGCTTGTCTCGTATCTGTTTCTATCTCTGAATCTTGGGCTGTTCCTCAATCACCAGTGCAAACCCATTCAGGACAGGGAGACCCCTTGTTCAGACTTCATCACAGACCGTATGCCACCTGGCGCTTAATAAATATTTATTGATCAAATGAATAAATGAGTATTGAATGGGCTTTTCCACATTTCCAAATGGGCTTTTGCTCTAGGTGTCTCTTTTTGTAATTAAAGTTTTTTTTAAAAAAATCAATTTCAGGCAAAAAAGAAAGATAAATTTTATGCAAGGCTTGAGAAGGACTGTAAAAATGATTTATGGTGGATAGGGGATCTGTACAGAACGGTTAGGAAAATGCTTACAGGCAGCATCTGCTGGACCCTTCTTCCATCACTGCGGAGTAGATAATGTAGATACACAGCTGCCCTCGACCGCCCTGCCTGGGGACCAGTGGTCCTTTGACCGATGCCCTCACCTGCCTGTCCTCCTGGCATGTGAGTAGTTTTAGTGAGTGTTCTTGAGATGCAGTTGTGCCTTGGTATCCACGGGAGAGTGGTTCCAGGACTTCATCAATACCAAAATCTGCGGATACTCAAGTCCCTTATGTAAAATGCCATAATATTGGCATAGAACCTACATACATCCTCCTGCACACTTTAAATTATTGCTAGATTACCATCCTTATGCAATGTGAAGGCCGTGTAGTTGTTACACTGCATTGTTTAGGGAATAGCAACAAGGAAAAAGTCTTTACATATCCAGTGCAGGATATAGTCCTCACCCCCATTATTTTTAATCTGTGGTTCATCAAGCCTGCGGATAGAGCTGGCAGACTGCTGGATAAAAATGCGCACTCCACAGGGTATATTAAGGTGCTCACCGGGAGTGTTCACATACAGATGCCACATCCCGCATTCAAGGATGGTCTTTCTGAGTGGGGCTTGTGCTCTGAGACGCAAGCACTCCAGTATGGCCGCATTTGCTCACAGATGCCTTGTCAGAATCCACAGGGGGCTCAACCCTGCGACCTTGGCCTCCAGGTCTCAGGCTCCTACCAACAGAGCCATCCAGACAAAGCATGAACTGGTGCTCTTGTCTCTACTCATTCCAAGAGTGAAGTTAAGTACAGGTAGCTGGGCAGCCCAAGCCAGGCCCTGTCTGTCAGTCAGGAGTTGGCTGTCCAGAAACAGTAAACATTCAGCGTGTGGGAGAACACGCCATGGTGGTCAGAACGCGTTCCAAAGGGGTTGTTTATCCATTGTAGGAACAACAAAGATTACTCTGGCTTATGCTTTCTGATGACTTTTCACCAGCATCAAATGTCATGTTCCCCGCCCTCCACGCCAGCTAATTTTCCCATTCAGTGGCCCAGATTTAACTTATCTTATTTTAGTTTTAGGCCATTTCTTCATTTAATGGTGTCCCAAGCTGCCTGAAATAATTCTTGCCCTTCTTTTATGTAGCTCTGTCTCACATATTTATGGGAAGTTATCATGTCCTAGTAGGCCCTGGTTCTCTGGTTTCACATATTATGTCCCTTTAACCTCC
Source organism: Petromus typicus (assembly GCA_004026965.1). Classification (NCBI taxonomy): domain Eukaryota; kingdom Metazoa; phylum Chordata; class Mammalia; order Rodentia; family Petromuridae; genus Petromus; species Petromus typicus. Next base: position 7,409 of record PVIR01015249.1, read on the forward strand.
CTTTATAGGTCAAGCTTTCTAATTCCTTTAATCATTTTTATTACTTTCGTTTGCACTTAGTCTCCCTCCATGGCTTCTTGTAAAGGCAGGAAGATCTACACTTCAGAGTAGCTCAAGAATGGCCCAAGTAGGGGGGAAGTCAGGGACCCCATTGTGGGTAGTCTTTGCTCCTTTGCCTCTGATGAAGCTCATGAGCTTTCCTATTTTATCTTGGCCTGCACTCTTCCAGAGTTACCACCCTGAATGTTCCCTGCTCATGAAGAGCCTTAAAATCAGTGTGGGTCGGTCCTCAGAGTGGGAAGGAATTTAGGAGATGTCAGGAGCTTGGAGCTTCAGGTTGGGAAGATTCACGATGGAAGAGGAAGAAACTACCAGGCACAGAGCACCTGGGATGTGATAGGTGCTCATAGTTATTACTTAGTGAATTTTTCTCACCTCTTTATAGTTAAGGTAACTGAGGCTCAAAATTGTTAAATAACCTTCCCAAGAACATAGCCAATAAGTGGCGCATCTTGGATTCAGACATGGCTGTGAGATGACCCCAAAACATCTTCCATTTCTGCTGTATGCTGCGTCCTTTGAAAGGGGGATGTTGTGCTGTGGAGTACTGTGCAGCAAGGCCACAAAACTCTGACATAGGCAGGGGAGGGCTCTGATGTTTTCCTCATCTTTGTAGAAGCCAGATCTCGGGCTCCAGCTGCTTTCTTCTGATGTGGCCCAGTATTTAAAAAAGTCTCACTTGCTTTGGTCCCAACGCCTCTTGTAGCTTGACTCAGCACGTTTCTTGCCTTGCATGCAGGGTCCCACGTGCCTGCACTCTCACCAGTGAGCTGAAGTGGTGCCCTGGGGCTGTCATGTACCTTCTCTGGCTCCTGAGCCAGATGAGTGCATTTTCCAGCCCTGAGCCTAGGGACTTTCCCACTGGTGGTTCTGCTTCCTTTCCTGCTCCCCGTTAGGGCTGGTGTGTGTTTATGTGGTTGAACTGAGCAGATTATGATCAGTGGCTGGCCATTCAGTGGGAGCAAGGTCCTGATGGCTGCCAGACCCAACAAAGTTTCAGTGGTGTGAAAGTTGTCTTCCTTGCCTCTTGGTGGAGACAGTAAGTCATCTACCACTGTCCTGTTGCCAGCCTATCCCTTCCTGGCATGAGAGTAAACTCACAAGAACAGTCCCCATCAGAAAATGTGCAGGGAACTGAGTGCAGTGGCATCCACTGTGACTGAAACTGAGAGGCCAAAGCAGGAAGATCACACTTTCAAGACTAGCCTGGGTAACTTAACAGGACTATCTCAAAATAAGAATGGTCTCAGGATGTAGCTCAGTGATAGAGTGCTTCCCTAGCCAGCACAAGACCTTGGGTTCAGTACCCTGCCCCTCACACATACGTAAGAAGTCCTTAGTTTATGTGGGTGTGGATGGGGTGGGGTCTTCATCAACTCTGTTCAGCCCTGTGGTGACTGGGGGACAGCTGATCAGACTTAGTTCTAGGAAAGGTTTCTAGGTTTTGTTCTGAGAATTGGCCCCATGGGACTTACTTACATATTTTACCAAACTATTGTATTGTTGTTGTGCTGGACACTAGGGACATGGCAGTGAGAAAGATATGGAACTTTGTTCAGTGAGTGAGGAATGTAAGGGGGAGATGACATGGAGCAGGTCGTGATAACTCCGAGTAGCAGCGATGGGGTGGGGTTTGTTCCACACATAGGGACCAGAGTGGCACTGAAGGAATGGCTGTGAAGGAGACACAGCTGGGAAGAAGGTTCCCAGAGGGGAGTTACAGACAAGACAGGTCAGGAGTGGAGGGGATGAGACTAGAAAGTGATCTAGGCCAAGTCACAGGCACCCTGTGTGTCCTAGCAGGGTGCCTGAACTTTGCTTCGGAGTAACAGGGAACTCTAAGAGGTACCTAAAGTAAGGAGAGTCCCTGGGCAATGGACCTTTTAGATGACTCAAGCCAACAGTCAAATGGTTGTATTCGAGCAGGATAAAACTTTAAAAAGAGAGACCAATTAGGATGCAGTTAGAATACTGCGTCCATCCATCCATGCATACACGGATCCTTTCAATAAACATTTCCCAAGTACTAGTATTGTATGTGTCAGGTACCTAGAGAGGGCTTGGACTTCAGAGGTAGATGAGTCTCTGCCTCCCAGTACTGACATAAAAGAAGTGAGGAGGCCTGGGCTTCTCTTGCAGAAAGGTAAAGAAAGGAAGATGAGGCAAAACATTCTTCTGGAGGTCAGTAAGTAGGGTCTGGTTACTGTGTAGATGGAAGGGTGCAGAGCATGGAGGAGGCACCCACGATGTCTACTTTCCCCTATGGGTGATGGCGTGGCTAAGCCAGGACATCAGCTCCTGGCACCTTCAGCGCTTAGTTAAACGTGTAAGCAGGGGGCAGCTGGTGACTGCAGGTGCCCAGGGACTCCTGAGCCAGACAGCTGCAGGCAGTTGGTCGACAGGTCTGAAGCAGGAGGCAGGGATTGGGGCTGGAGGAAAAGCTTCACTATCATTAGTAAAGGAAGCCATGAAAGCAGATGAAATGATTGGGGGAGAATAGTGTTGGGAAAGAGCCTTGGACTAAATGTCAGGGTACCTTGGCTTCAGCCTTAGATTTGCCGTTCACACAGCATGACCTAAAACAGAGCCGTCCTTCCCCTCAGGGCCTCGGAGGCCCTCATCTGTAAAATGAGATGATCAGACCAAATCAGTGGCCTCTGGACTTATTTTTAGTGGTTAAATCTTTTGTCCAAATAAAATCACACCCAGAATCTGAACAGGTAGAGGAAATTGAACTGCTCTGGGGGAAGCTGAATGTCAAAGGGTTGGAGCTGGGCTTCGTGCTCCCTCTTGCTTCTTAGCTCCTGGTTGTGGCACCTGAAGGTGTTCTGAAGGGCACAGTTTAAAAGCCAGAATTGTTGGGGATTTCTGAGTTTCTCCTCTCCACCCACCTGGAGCCCGATTCACAGCCTGGCTTTGAGCCAGGAAGGTGGATTCTGAGCGCTGGGCCTTCCGGAGTACAGTAGGTATGGAGGAGCAGGGAGGGGGCTGCCTGTCCCACGTCATTTTTTGTTTCTGTACTCTCACTTAAACCTAAGGCCTTTCATTTGTTCCTTTAAGAGAGGAAGCAAGGTGGACTAGTGGGACAGGCTATTACTCATGGTGGCCTCCTCTGCTCCTGCAGCTCCAGTTGCTTCTGTTTTATCATCCTCTGGCTTCATCACTGGGACTTGATCATTTCTGTTTCCTCTCTGAAGCAATGAAAGAGATACTTTGAAAAACCAGCTAAAGCCAGGCCTGCTTCTCTTTCTGTGCTTTGGAAGGCCTGAGCACTGATGATGCTTGTCCTGAGGAGAGGCCCCTGAGGAGCCCAACCCCTTCTCCTGCAGGGATGGGAACCTGCGTGCCAGGAGTGAGAGCTGTGTTCATGTTCAGAGCCAGGCCGCTTTGGAGATGGACGTCTGCAGCCCAGGGACCAGCTCAACGTCCAGCAACTCCTAGAGCCTAAGTGCACCAAGCTCTTGCTGGAGCTGGCTGCCACCCCTCGTGGCCACTGTGGCTCCAGTCTGCTCTCCCACCCAGGCTCGACCCACCCTCTGGCTCCTGTCACTCCTAGCCTGACCCTGAAGGGCCTCCTGTGGCTTGCTGAGGGACTGATGTGAAGACATATTTCAGCTAGGCCCACCCCCTGGAGAGCAGGCGTGATCTTTGCACTGAAGAACAGGAGAGAAGATCCTCTGTCCAGGTGGAGATGTTGCTGTGCAGTGCTGATGGCATTTGAGGCTGCGCTTTGTCAGAACTTTCATTTATATAGGAGAAAGGTGTTGGGTGGGGGAAAATCAGCCTGCGGGTCAGGCCTGTCCCCCGCTTCGTGTCTTGGAAAGCTGCCATGGGCGGCAGGCTTGTTATCACAGCCAGGGCTTGTGTTTAGCAGGTGGCAGTAGGCCGTCGCCTTTGTCACCAGGCTGAGCTGTAGTGTTATTATTGAGGCAACCTGGCTGGATATTGACTAGCCCTGCAGAGGCCTGGCAGGCTGGCAGATGGAGCCGCCGTGCAGATCACCATCCATGCACGTGGCTGAATGGAGCCCTTAGAAAAGGACATTTTGAGGTGACAAGATCAGAGTGGGCCTAGGACCTTACACCACTAATAGCCCTGCTCTGTGAACCAGTAGGAGCAGAGCCTATGGATCTTGCGTGCCACTCTGGGGTCCTGGAGGTCCTACCCCTGGGTAGACAATGTCTGAAATACCTCCAGCGATCCCTCACCACCAGAAGTATCTGGGCTGCCTTTCTCTACAGGAGGAGCAGGGGTTTGGGAGTTGCCTCTGTGACTTGTCCTATAAACGACAGTGGTGCTAACAAGCTCTAATTGGCTATTAAAGGAGAAAGCGGCCTATAGATGCTACAGGCTAATTAACCCTGGGAGTACAGAGCAGCAGGAAGAATCTCTGCAGGCTGCATGTGAGTGCATCTGTGCTGAAGTGTGTCTGCCCCGGCGATGAGCACAGAGATGATGTGCCTGCACAGCTGACCTCACAGCATCACCGGGGCCCTGCCTCATGGCCAACAGCCCAGAGAATCAGGCCTAAGAGAGCCTCAGACTCATCAGCTCTGGAGCACTAACTTTATAGATGAGGAAACAGGCTAGGCCAAGTCCACATAGCCGATTGGTGGGGGATCTAGAATTGAACTTGATTTTGACAAGGGCAGACTTGCTGAGGGAGCCCGCCACCTCAACATGTAATGATCACCAGCGTGCATCAGACTGGGCTGCAGTAACAGCCTGACCCGAGAAGGGACTGCTGTGCTCTGCCTGAGGTTTCAGGGAGGCTCTGCAGGGAAGTGGAGTCTTAAGTGCATTTTGACACAGATGACCAGTTGATGGAGATGGGAGAGGAGTGTTTATGGTAGAGAAACTGGGAAGCTGAAATTTAGTGAGGCCGAGTGTGAGAAAGTGGAGGTTAGAAAAGTGATTTGGAGCCTGTGTCCACTGTGGAGTAAGGGTGCTGTCCAGGGAGCAGTGAGGAGTGAGTGTCGACATGGCTTCCTCAGACTGGAGAACAGAGGCAACTGGAAGGGCATGGGATGAAGACACTGGGAGTGCTGTGCGCTGGAGAAGTAGGAGACTCCCAGGTCATGGTGCACACATCAAGAATAGAGTTTACTGGCTGACCAGAGCTGTCGTTCTACCTTCTTGCCTCTCACTGCCCCACTTGTAGACTGTCAGAGCCAAGAAAAGGCCTGTAGAGATCCTGAGATCAATGTCTCCCATTTTACAGAGGAGCAACTGAGCTCAGGAGGAGATGTGATTGTGGTGGTGCAGCTGTGTGTGTGGCACTCTGTTGGCCACCCCAACACTGTCTGTGCCCTTCCCTGCAGGAAGAAGAAGGATTCGTGCTCATTGAGGAAAAGCTACCAGAATATTTTCAAGCTCATTATCTCACTTTTCCCTTACAACAGAAATATTTACAGGGTTGGAGGAATAATTAGAGTTAAAAAATGCAGCTCAGAGAGGCAGCATTATTAGCTTATATCAGAGGCTTTTTTTTTTTTTTTTTAGGTTTTTTGAGACAAAATCTCACTTTGTAGTTCAGGCTGGCCCTGAACTCAGCCTCAAACTCACATCACAGCAATCCTCCTGCCTCTGCCTCCCGAGAGCTGGGATTACAGGCGTGAGCTACCATGCTTGGCACTGTGGTGTGTGGTACTGGTTGCTGCTGGGCGTGAGTCTCCACACCCAGTATGGTATATGGTTACTGGGGAATCGAGCCCGGGTCCTTGCGCTTGTAAGACAGGCGCCAGAACCACTGAGCTAACTCCCCGGCCCCCATTCAGAGGCTTTTAAGTCAGTGCTAGTCAGTAGAATTTTTTGTGAGGATGGAAAATACTCATTACCTGCTTTGTCAAGGATTAGATCCACAGGACATATGTAGCTATCAACAACTAAAATATAGTTAGTGCTTCAAGTCTGGTATTTTAATTGTATTTGACTAAATTTAAATGTAAAGAGCAATGTGTGCCTAGTGGCCACCTTCATGGATGGTGCAATTAATTCTAAGTAGCTAAAATTACACTTAAACCCAGCTCTCTGATTCAGTGTCTGGGTCTTCCAGTTTCTTCTGTGTTTCCCATGATGATGGTGAAATGTTTCAAAGAGGCCAAGTTGGCTGGAAATGATGCATCTTTAGTAGAGCAGAATTAGGAAAAGGGCTTCTCTGAAGTTCTAGGGTCCATCTGCTAGTTTATAAGTTTTCCAGGGTATCCAGACACCTTTTTCCTGTGATGTCAGCCCAGCCCAAACCTTTGTGGAGAGAGTACGCAGGTGGAAGGGCTAGCTGGTCTGTGTGAGCACTTACAAACCCTGCCATCCCTCAGTTTCCTTCATGCAGCTTTCCCTGTGCACCCTATCGACCAGAGAGCACTTCAGGTCTTTGAAATACTGTTATTTAAACCTTTGGGGGGAGGACTAGGCTATACCTGGAGTTGCTGTCAATATTTCACTTACTCCTGCATCCTCACTCCAGACTTACTTTATAAATTCCAGCAGGCAGGTGAATTATGACACGTTCTGTTTCCGTTCTACAGTGGATACATGACCGGATGATGTGAGAGACCAGTGGTGGCAAGCCTATGGCATGCATGCCACAGTGGGCATGCAGAGGAGCCCTCTCTTTTGCACATAAGCCAAGTGCATAAGTTGCTTTTTTCTAAACTAAAACTACATTGTTCAAATTTAATTGCAATGTTAGCTCTTTGTGATAAATAGATTGGTTTGGAGTTGGAATTTGGGCACTCAGTTTCTTAAAGGTTTGCCATCACTAGCCTAGACTAGTGTTTAGAAGAGCGTGAGACTCAATAAAAGCCCATATAATAACTAAATGGGGGGAGTTAGAATCATACAGTCTCTGTTCATATTTCTGAGTTCTTCCCATTATCTTTGTAGTCCAAGATAAAACATTCAGTTCTTTGAAACCCAATTTGTTCATCTATCAAATGTGCTGACAGTTTTTCTTGTATTCTCAAGGGGATCAAATGAGATAATAACTATTGAAGTTTGTGTAGTGCCTGGCACGTAGCAGATGCTTATTATGTGATAGTGCTTCTTTACATCTCTTATGATGATGTGTTTTTGGTTTATTCCTCACTAGATTGTGGTCCTCTCTAAGTAGAGATTGTATTTTACTCACTGATGTTCTCCATAGCACTTATACAATGTCCTGAACATATTAGGTTTTTCAGAACGTTGCTGGATTTATTGCTGGTTAGATATTTCCAGCTCTGGAGGTGTAGCAGAGAGAGATGCAACCACGGCCACCAGGGAGCATTTTTCGGTGCCTAAACTTAGAGGAGTCACAGCCTTAGCTTATCTGCTGACTTACAAACGGTCTCACTGCTTCTTCTCAGGAGCCTGTTGAAGCTCTTGAGTTCCCGGAGCTGACCTGACTAGTTCTGCTGGAACAGGACCCCACCCCCTCAGGACAGTTGTCAGTTTTGTTCACTACTTCTGTAGAGGATTCTCAACAAATGTTTGTTGGGTGGAGGAATAGCTATTTGTGGGCATTAGAAACAAGATTTTACAAGAATATGTAAGAGCCAAGAGTAGATATTTTAGACTGTAGGTAGCTCCAAAGCAGTCACAGGTAATAGATAAACAATGATCAGGAATGTGTTCCAAGAAAATATAATTCACAAAAACATGTGACATAGCTTTCCAGTTGTCTCAGCACCATTTGTTGAGTCTCTTCTTTTCTCCATTGAAAATCTTGGAACTGTTGTTGGAATCACTTGACTGTAAATGTTTTGGTTTATGTATCTCATTGATTTGCTTGGATAGCCTAATGCCATGCTATTTCATTACTTTATTTTTGTAGTTAGTTTTGACATACATCAACAAGTATGAGTCTTTCAACTTTTTTAAAATATCATTTTGCCTATTTAGGGTTCTTTGCAATTCTGTATGAATTTGGAAACCAGAATTTACATTTTCATAAAAGTGTCCTTTGATAGTGAATACATAAAATCACTCTCGATTGTGTGGAATTACCTTGGGGGAGCATTGTGATCTTAACAATATTAAATCTTCCCAGTCCACAAACGTCAGATATCTCACCATTTAATAATGATATTAAAAATTAAAATTTCTTTAATCAGTATTTTGTTGTTATTAGTATATAAGTCTTTTGTCTCCTTGGTTTAATTTATTCTTAGATATTTTTTCTTTTCAATATCATTATAATTGGACATCTTTACTTAATTTTCTTTTCATTTGCTGCAGGTATCTAAAAAGTCAACTACGTTTATATGTTGATCTTTTAACTATAACTTTGTTGAATTGGTTTATTGGCTCTGGTAGTTGTTGTGGATTCTTCAGATACATATATAATATGTATATATTATATATAATATAATATATACATATAATATATAATTATATATTTAATATTTGATATATTTAATATACTATAATTATATAAAAATGTGTTATATAATATGAAATAAGATATAATATATACCATGCATATATTGTATTGTATTATATTATATATTATATATGTATTACATATACACACACAAAATAGTGAAATTGGACCCTTACCTCATTCACTTATGAAGATTAACTTGAATCAAAAACCTAAATACAAGGAATAGAACTACTAGAAGAAAACACAGGGGTAAATCTTTATGAGCTTGGTTTTTGTTTTAGTCAGATTTATTTGCTGTAATGAGCATCTAAAATAACAGCTCTACCAGAGCTTATAAGGGTGAAAGATTTATTTTGGCTTACAGAGGTTCCAGCCCATGATTGGCAGACCTGTTGCTTTTGGGTCTGTGGCAAAACAGGACACCACATCTCAGTGGTCAGCGTGTAGGTGTAGCCTGGCAGAACTATTCACATCATGGCCAACATTTGTAATAGAGAGGCTGGGAGCTAGATCCATACTCTCTTTGAGGATGCTCCCGCAATGCCCTGCACTTTCCACCAAGATCCACCTCTAAATATTTCCACCGGCTCCTGACTGTACTACACTAGGGACCAAGCGTCTAACATATGGGCCTCTGTGGGATGTCCCAGATCTAAACTATAGCAGATACGGTAGCAGATTCTTAAATTTGATAGCTAAAAGTTGGCAACAGAAGTAAAAATAGACATATTTGACTTCATCAAGTTGAAATGTTTATATATCAAAAGACATTATGAAGAAAATGAAAAAACCTACAAAATGGAAGGAAATATTTGCAAATAATATATCTGATAATGATTTAATATTCAGAATATATAAAGAATTTCTTCAGCTCAAGATAAACAACATAATTATGAAACAGCCAATAGAGTTGACTATACATTTCTCCTAAGAAGATATACATGTGGTCAACAAGCAAAGGAAAATGTTCAACTTCATTGATTCTAAGGAAATATAAGTCAAAAGCTATCAAAATACCACTTTGCAATCAACAGGATAATTGTATATAAAAATATAAACTAAAATTTAAAACACCCGAAAGTAACCAGTGTTAACAAGGTTGTGCAGAAACAGGAGCTTTCCTGAATCACTGGTGGGAAGGTAAAAAGATATAGCCACAGTGAAAAACAGTTTGGCAGTTCCTTAAAAAGTTAAACATATAGCCACCATATGGCCCAGCAGAGAGAAATGTAAACAGCATTACACAGAAAGGTGTACACAAATGATTATGGCAGCATTGTACATAATAACCAAAAGGTGGAAAACAACCCAAATGTCCATCAGCAGATACATGGTTAAACAGATTGTGACAAGTCCATAGACTGGAATATTATTTCTCTAAAAAAAGGAACTTGGATGACCCTTAAGTCCTGAGCTCAGTTATAAAGCTGGACACAGAAACACTGGATATCATGTGATTCCTTTCTGTTAAACATACAGAATAAGTAAATCCATGGAGACAGAGGCACATCAGTGACTGCTAGGGAGTAGAGGGAAGAGGGGATTGGGGGGTAAGTGAGTTTCGCCTGGGTTGATAACATTTTTTTATTATTATTATCTTTATTGGTACATTAAATATACACATCATGATTGCACTCCATAATGGGGATTTGTACCAGTATAAGACACAACTTAATTCTCATTTTTTCCCATAACCCTACCCACCCTACCACCCCCCCATATACATAAAATTTGTTTCCTTACTTTTTTGTTACAATCTCAACAGGTTGATAACATTTTTGAAGCTAGAGCGAGATGATTGCTGCACACTGTAAATACATGCACTAAATCCTGTTGAATCCTGTATTCTAAAACACAAGATTGTATTATGAAATGGCATAATATTTCAAAAAATTTAAACACATGGTAAGATTTAGCCTGTGTGCCATTGTTTGGTAACCTATGTTCTAGAGCAAAGTTTTCTAGTCAGCAGACCAAGATGCATTAGTTGGTTGAGAAATCCATTCAGTAGTTCATAACAAGCAATTTTAGAAAAAAATTTTCAAAAATGGAGTGTAATACATCAGTAGCATCACACATGAGAAAGTGTAACTTACAAAATTCTTGTTGCAGTTTATATACCTATTGGAATGTGAATCCTGGTTAATGGTATGATATATATTTTTTGCCATGGGCTGTGAATAATAAAGATTTGAAAGCCACTTCTTACATAGCCCTTTGGCCTTTTTATGGTTTAAATTCATTGCCAATCTACCTCTTCATTCCATTTTCCTGAAGGCCACGATGTCTCAGGCTGTTGTTCGACCTCCCCATTAACCACAAGGAGGTCTCCAGGACATTACCTTTGGCAATCTTGGAAAGATTTTTTTCCAGTTTCTGGCCTTGTCTTGAGCTTGCCAGAGTCCCATGAATACTGGGAAGCTATCATGAACAAGTCTGTTTGCTTCCTACTCAGGGGAGACACAGAAACCTCTTCTACCTATTTGCCAGAGTTGGATCCTGTATGCTGAGGTGTGTGTCCCTCCAGCGATGACAGTGGGGCTGTAGAGCTGACTTTGATCTCTGCAGATAATTCTTTGTAACATGATTTACTGCCAGCCCCAATCCTCTAGCTGCCTTGTGTAGAGTAAATTTCTTGTCGGGCCAGTGTTTCAGCCCCAGTTTCTTCTAATTTCTTGAATGAATTGGTCCCAGGGTTGTGAGTATAGCCCTTACTCCCAGCTTTCCTACTGACCAAGTTGAGTTGTGTGGGCTCTGAGTCTAAGTGTGCACTTGTGGATGTAGACACATGGAATCAAGAGCGTGTGAAGCTTTTAGGTCTGTCCTCAGTGCTTCCCATCCTGCAGGCCTGGAGGAAGCCTCAGGTCAAGGCTGTGGCAGTCACAGTGGGAACAGCATGGACCGTGGACTCACAGAATGGAGGCTGTTGGCCTGTGTATGCCCTGAGGTTTTTAGGAGTACAGGGAACCCTTAAAGGACTCAGTTGACTTGGGACCCAGGAAAAGTTTAGCCTTCATAGTACAAGGCACACAAGTAGCTTGTTTTGTGCAGTGTCAAAACACCATGAGATGCAGAATGGGGAGTGTGGGACCAAGAGTGCAGAAGGCTGTGTCAGGGTGGAGATCAGCCCCTTCCCTGCTCTGTGACTACTAGTCCAGCCGGCCTCCAATTTCAGGCCCCGGCTCTGCAGGTGCATGCTACTGTGTAGCCTTGTCTCCCTGATAAGTAGTGCCCTTTGTTCCGATCACCATGTCATACCAGGCACTGACATCTACATCACAGTGCTGTGATCTCACACTGACAGGCCTCATGAAAGGAATAAATATCTACAACTCCTTTCTGACTCTGGCAATGACCCGACAGCTCCTTAAAACTCCTGGGACAACTAAGTTGGGCATACTCTGTCTATCCACATGGAGCCACCAGGCCTAGGTCAGCCTGTGAATGGGTTCTCATCGTGATGTCCCTTTACAGAGGCTTGGGGATAAGAGGAAGGCAAAAGCAATGGGATTGCTACCCCAGGGAGCCATGGAAAGGAGCTCGGTACATGAGCTGGACCTCATGCTCTGGAAACTGGAGCCATGAGGTCTCAATATGTCATTTTACTGGCTAACACCTGCTGTCCTAGCTGCTAGGCTGCCAGGTACAGCCACTGTGCTCAGGGCAATGTCGAGGAAGGGCCTGAGGGAGCACCTGGCCATGTGGGCTGAATCAGCCCTGCACTCTGCTTCCAGTGGGCTCTATACTTGTCTCTCTCAGTGGATCCCTGTGGCTTGATCACCTCAGTGTCCCCTTTTGATGGCAGACTGACAAGGGTAAGGAGGGCCGGTCCGTGCCATCCCACTGCCTGACCATGCTACTTCCAATCATCTACTATGTAACGCAGCATCTCAAAATGTCATGGCTTAACTCAACACCAGACATTGGTTTGACTCCTACATTCTCAGTTTAGGCAGCGGTCAGTGGGGAAGGTTCTCAGCACACCTCTGCTGTGGAAGGATAAGTCTAAGATGGCCCATTCCCATGGCTGTGCGGCTGGTGCTGGGCACATGCTGAGGGTGCCATCAGAACCGCAGCTGAGGCCTCTGGTCCTGTCCCTGTGGCCCAGTTCCTGTCACCCCTCTGAGGGGCACTTGATCTACCTTACAGTGTGGTGGCTGAGTTCCCAGCCTGAATAACCCAGAGGAGATGGGCAGAATCTGTCGTCTTCTGCAGTGGACCCAGCAGAAGTGTTATAGAATCACTCATGCCACAGGGACAAGGCCACCTTGATTCAAGAGGTGGGACCCTGGAGGCCACCTCCCCAGGAGTTTGCCCAAAGCACATAGTAAGAAGAGCGCACAGGTGGGTGACAGCACTGTGGCCAGTGTCAGAATATGCAAACTCTGTGGGAGCCACAGAGTAGGAAGAGCTGCATTCTGCCCATTTTGCTCCATACACAGAGCCCCAGGTACTTTGTGGGTGGCAAGGAGCACGAGGACAAAATTCGAGGGAGTGACTTGCCATGGGTACAGGGAATGATCTTAGCTCTGCTATCCGATTTGTTTCTGTGCTGCATGTGGGAGGAGGGGAGCCAAGCTTTTGATCTACTGCTTTGATATATAGGAGAGACCCTTCGTGAGAAAAATTCCTGGTGAGAATTGTGTTTATTGAGTCTCCTTACCTCCTCCCACCTCTAGCTCAGCTCACCAGCAGTCCCTGATGAATAATCCTCATCAGGGAGAGACCAGAAATATCTCACTACTTAGCAGCCAGGCAGAGGCGGATGTGCTGGGCTCCGAGGTGTTAGCCCTGGCAGCTGCGAGGCTGGCCGCTAGGGGTTTTTTTCCCTTCCAAATCTCTGGATCCTGGAACTGAGCCATGTCCAGGGAGATGCCCTCAGTCTGGAGCTCCTTCAGGGAGTTGCAGCAGCCTCCAGAGGAGAGAGGCAGCTGCTTGTTCCGGTAATAAAGCTGCCCCTCCAAAGGTTAATTGCCCTCAACCATGTGGGGCCAAACGCAGTTGCTGAGCTGACTCTCCTGATATTCTGCTGAAGTCTTTCCTCTGCTGAGTTAGGGGACCTGCTGCCGGGAGGCCAGGACTGCTGTACACAGGCCTGCCTCTGTCACCTGTACCCCACTATGCATTGCAGGACTCCAGCAAGCAGCTGGCTCCCTGCTAATTAATGGCTGAGAGCCTGAGCAGACTCAGGGCTGTAACCTTTAACTGGTCTGGCCCAGCAACATTTATAAACCAAGAGCTTGGGGACATGCTCAGTGGGAGATGTATGAGTAGCCCCCTGGAGACCCTGCCAGCTTGGAATTTCAGAGTCATTTCTAAGCCATCTTTTGCAAAGGGAGAGCCAAGGATCACCAATTCAGGGTCTTACCTGGACAACTTATTAAACGTGCAGACTGCAGGCTGACTGAATCTCCAGTGACTACGTCAGTCCTCTGAATTTAACAAGCACCCCCCTGAAGTCTGATACCTAATTCTTGTCCCTAAGGGCAGCAATTCCATACATCCCTCTTGAGCACCTACTCTGTGCTGTGGGTAATTAGATTGCAGATATAGAAGGAGAAATGAGAAAGGTACCTGCCAGAGAGGAGACAACTGTTTCCAGAAATCCTTGGAGTAAGTTTAAGTATCTGAAAGTAGGATTTCACTTCCCCGGCCTGTCTCACCTTTTACTAGGGCTTGGGAATTACTTCCTGGGGAATTCTCTGTAAATACTGACTGATAGAAAAGGAAAGGTCAGTTTGACAGGAGGACTGGGGAATTGATGCTGTCTAGTTTTGCAACGTGGGACTTTAATAATAACCACACTTTATTTTTGTATGAGCCCCCTGACTACTCCTGCAAATAGACCAGTCTAGAAGTGTTTGTTTGTACACAAAATACTTTTGACAGCTGGTCCCTTATTCCACAAATCCCCTTCTTTCTGAGGCTCTTTGAGGTTCTTGGATTATACTAACGACTCTGAGTGTTTCTTTCATTAAAATAGCAGTGAAGTATAGAAGCAAGGGAGCTGGAGAAGGAATAAAGTGACCTGGATTCAAGTCCCCTTTTGGCTTCCCCTGAGACCTGGAGTGTGTTTCTCTGTCCCAATCTAGGACCTTACTCCTCACTGTCTACTATGTGGGGATCACACTAATGGGGCAGGCAAGGGTACTTTGGAAACTGAGAATTGACCACAGACGTGCAGAACATTAAGGAGAGTAACCAGAACTTGGTACTCGAGGCTCTGAGCTGCGTACAGGTCTCACTGGGATAGTAGTCAGTGAGAGGCAAGGGAGAAACAAAAGGAAATGACGTGAGCCTACATCACACCCTAAATCCAAACTCCATGAATGTGTAAGGTTTCCTGTGTTCCAATTAATCTAGTTTGGACAAATAGGTAGGACTGATGTTATATGTACAGTGAGGAGACTGAGCCAGATATTTTCTGGGGCCTCTTCCAGCTCTAAAATTAAACAAACCTATTATTTGCCTTATGTGAAAACTGACTTGGGCAGAGCTAACATGCTTGGGTGAAAAAGCCTCCCTGAGGCTACATGACTCATTAATGACAAAATCCAAGTGCCACTGTGACCCTTGGCCTCCATATGCCTGTCTTCTCATAGACCCAGCTTTTACTTTCTGGCCCATTGGTGACCAGTCATATTGGCTCTGAGTGTGGTCTTCAAAGGGGAGAGAACGATTCTGTCTAGCCCCTTTCTTCTGAGTGAGCACTTTAACTCACAATAGTCTTTCTGCATGGACAGGAATGTGTTGGGCAGTTTTTGTGTGCACAAATCAGTAGGAGCCTGGAGCTCTTGCCCCATGGAAGGAGATGCATCTCCATACTCTGTGTCCACAGCTACTCTTAGATTCAGTCTCTGCCACTTTGCCACCCCAAGGAGGCACTGCTTTGCCACTTTAAATGTTCATGATTCATATTATTTGAGAGTCTGTTTGTATGACCAGAGGCTTTTTGCTAGAGGACTAGAGAATAAGGAAAGAGGTACATAAATAAATTGGGAGCCCTCAGCGGACTCCTAGGCTAAGAGTATTGCATAACCCAAGTTGGCTGTACTTACCCTGCTTCCTTGGGGTGGGGAGGGTGAAGCAGCCACAAGAGGGCTCTGCTGTCCTTGCTGGCCCAGGATGGGCTGTGCTGAGCTGCAGTAGGCAGTGAGTTCCAAGCCAGTCTCTGATTAATACAGTACTGCACCAGACTGTATGTGAGGAAAGCGTGTCTTCCTCGAGAGACATTAAATATTAATATCAGCAATAGAAGCAGAGGGTAAACAAAAGCCAGTAATAAAATGTTCATTTTAAGGGCAGTGGTGTTAAGTCTTATAGGAAAGGGTAGAATGAGTATTTTGAGAGTGGAGCAAAGGCCTTGGACTCCTAAGGGCTTTTCCCAATTGGTGGGGCCAGGTCCTCTGCATGTTGACTGCTGTCTAAACAACAGAACAGTCTAGTGTCCTCCTCATGTCTCTTCCATGGCCCTAGGTATTTAAGGAGAAGGGAAAGCTCATCCTGGACTGAGCAGGCTCTGAGTATCCCCGGGACACTACTGAGTACACCCTGGCACAGCATATATTTTTTACCAAGGGAGTTTCTCAGGATGGTTTGTGTTCGAGAAGACAGACCCTTCCAGAATGTAAGAGCAGAGATTCGCAGGGCAGAAGTGGCCCTCAGAGACCATCTTTTCCTACTCTAAGTGGCTAGGTTGTTTGTTAGTGTTTCCCAGGAAAGAACTTGCTGTTTATTGCAGGATTAGCCAGAGAGAAGGCATAAGTGACTTACCTGGAAGCTTCAGAGACCTCTTGGGGTTGAGAGGAAGGGGCTTTCTCCCTAAAGTCCTGTGGCCATGATAAGAAAAAAAACTCAAGCTTATGTAGAAACAGGAAGTATTTTGTGAGTGATGAAAAGCAACTGAATCCTATCCATACTGTTGTCTGAGTGGCTTCATGTAGAATCGCATTCATTCAGCCATTCATGCCCTTAAGACACAGTGACTTCCTGCCAGTGATGTGCACTGTGCTATGTGAGGGGCCCCTGGCTGCAGCCGTGTGCAGAGCACACAAGGTCTCTGTCATCACAGTCAGCAGGGAAATGGAACAGACGGGTCAGTAAGCAATGACCATGAAGTGGGGTGGACACTCCTGTACTGGAACTTCTAGGTGCTGAGAGAGCCTGGGGTGTAGGACAATGACTTGTTCATAGGGTGGGGGAAACCTTCTCAGAAGACGTGATTGGGAAGCTGAGCTTTGATGTCCAGTCAGATGGTGGGTTGGGCTGGGGTTGGCAAGTGGGGGCCATAGAGGCAGAAAATTAAGGCAGAGAGGCAAGACTTGACAGAGATAAAGAAACAAGCTTGCGGGCTTGTGAAGTCCCTTAACCAACGCAGTCTGAACCATTTTCTACCAGTTAGGAGACATTCTGAAAACAGTCATTTCAGGGCCCTGCAGAGTCCACAGTGACAGAGGCTGGAGGCCTCCCATCTTCTCTCCTTACTTCACCCTCTGCTCACATCCATCCAGGGACAGAAGTCTCACAGCAGCCAGGTATCAGTCAAATTTTCCCAGTAACGGGCAAATCGGAGCCTCATTGCTCCCTTTTTATGCCCTGGTTGGGCCTTCCTGGGTTTAGAGAAGGTAGATTTTTGCATCTTCAGGATGTTCCTTTTATATTCAAGATGAACAACCAGGAAAATTCCAAGTTTCCTCTTCCTGGGGATGAATATTTTCTGCTTCTTCATTTATTTCTCATATGATATTTCTGTGCGTGTTTCTATCCCAGGCTCCTTTTTCCACTTTGGCATTCCCATAGTTACTTTTCTCACACTAAGGAAAAATGCCAAACATCCAAAGGCAAAGGAGGAAAAGTTTACTTCAGCTGACAGTCTGTAGAGGTTTCAGTCCCTAGTTGGCTAGCTCCAAATGCAGGGCAGCATGACAGAGGGGTGCGGCAGAGGAGAGACAAGCAGGAAGTTCCTGGTAGGGCAGGCCGGAAGCAACAGCAAGCCTGCCTTCATTCTGTCTCTTTATATTCCTTCCAGGCTACAAGCCTGTTGACTGGGGCCACCCACGTACTGAGTGGGACTTCCATTATCCATAGCCAGGACTATGCTAAACTAATTTAGCTGTCATACCCCCCCTTAATCCCAATATCATACACTCTAATTCAGCACTGCATACCCATGATCTAGCCACCTCCCCAAAGCTCCACCTATGGGTGTATGAGGCGTTGGGGGAACATCTAGATTCAAGCCATAACAGGGTTGTCCTTCTATTTTTTTTTTTTTTTTTTTTGAGACAGTGTCTCGCTTTGTGGTTCAGGCTGGCCCTGAGTTTAGCCTCAAACTCACATCATAGCAATCCTCCTGCCTCTGCCTCCTGAGTGCTGGGATTACAGGTGTGAAACACCACACCCAACACTGGTATGTGGTACTGATTGCTGCTGGGGTGAGTCTCCACTCCCAGTATTGTTATGTGGTTACCGGGGATCGAACCTGGGCTCTTTCGCTTGCAAGACAGGTGCCGGAACCACTGAGCTAAATCCCCAGCCCAGGGGTTGTCCTTTTAAATGGAGTGACTGTATTGGCCACAGTATTGTACATTAGTCTTGCTAGAATTGAGACTGGAGAAGCAGTCTCCTCTTTGGTGTCAGAAACTCTGCTACTTAATATAGCTCAAGGCTGTACTTTAAAAAAATTTTTTAACAAGTAGCAGCTTATTATTTGGCTCATGTCAAGCTTGTGGTCTTAAAAACACATGAACAAATGAAGACCATGTCTTTCTCTTTAATAAACCTGTGCAAGACAAATGACCCCTGATTAATAGATCTGCTAATGATTTCTTAAATCTAAATGCAAATCTTTACATTTTCCATTCAAAATTTTATCTCATTGGTTCTCTCTCAGTATTTTATTCTGCTCATCATTTTGCATTTGAATTCTATCGCCTGATATGCTAGTGTGCCGACCCCTACCCTGATGCTATGCTCTTCTGATCAGCATGCTGTGAGGAGATGTCCCTGGCACCTTCACAGTCCCCTGACCATGGCTTCTAAACTTCATAAGGGAGCAAGAGGAACATAAAGCCCTCCCCACTTTCATCACTGACATGGGGCTATTCAATCACTGTCAGGTTGTAATTGGCAAAGGCAGAAAGCACCAATATGTTTTGTGCTTAAATTCCCTTACCAGGATAGTTTTAATTGCAATGGGATTTATGACTATCACTTGTAGAAGGTGATAGATGTGACCATGTCTTTTCCATCCTCTTTGGCTACAGAGAATTTTTAATGAAAGGGGAAAGGCAAGCAGGACTGGAACTGGAAAGTTGTGCAAGGTGGAGAGGTGACTAAAACGACTTGATGAGTTGCAGCTGCTAAGGTCACCCTAAGAGATGTACAGCATGAATATTCATAGCTCCATGTGCTTATTTAGCTGCTTTTCTAGTCTTATCTTTTCACAGCAACCTTCGAAGATAGTAAAAAGAGGGCTCAGTTCTCCATTTTGCAAAGGGAGAAATTGAGTCGAGAATGGATTTGCTGCAGATTCAAGGTCCCTGTGAAAGGCATGAGTAGAAATGGGGCTGCAGTCAGGTCTAAGGCTCCGTGTTTGTCATGGGATTATGTTCTCACTCCTGTCCCCATCACTGTCCATGAGATGATATGGATGGCAGTACAGGGTAAATCAATACCTGGGATGCATTTCCTTGCTACCATGACTAAGGACTTAGTGTTGCAGGGTGTCATGCTGGAGCTCAGGCTAACACAGAATTCAGTCAGCCCAGACTGCAGCTTAATTATAATGAGGGGTGCTCTGGTGAAGAAAAGTGCTGATGAGTTAATGCAACCTGGAACAAAGACAGGTATTCTCAGAAGGAAAAGACTAACCCTAACCTGCGTCCTTCTCTACCTCCCTCTTTTCTTTCTTTCTTTTCCTTCCTCAATTCATTGTATTTATTTTTTCTACCAAACCAATTGTCACCTGATAAATTTCAGTGAGTTATTTGCTGAGATCTGCTGTGTGCCAAGTGCTGGGCCAGTTGCTGTGGATACAATTGAGAGCAGGCTGAAGTAGTTTCTGGCTTTTTGATTCTGAAAATCTCACATGGCAGAGGCAGGCACGCAGAAGACTTATTGGAAGTGTTCCTATGCATCCTGACTGGGGAAATACAGAGTCCTGTAGAGTCACTTTGCAAGGGCTTGTTACCTAGCTTGGGAGTTAGTAAAAGCTTCTTAAAAGAAGTCTTGATTTAGACAGAGACCTGATGTTTAAATAAAAAGTAGACATTAACCTAGGTGAAAGGGATATGATCAGGTGTGATAGAGGAGAAAGCAAGGGAGAGTATGATGAGGTTTTGAATTTAGAGAGATGAGAAGGTGGGAAGAGATGAGCCTGAGAGATAGGTAGTGGCCAGGTTATGAAGGACTTTGGGTCCTGTTTTAAAGGATTGGACTTTAGCTTAGTGCAAAGGAAAGTCACCAGAGTTATAGGCATGGAGGAATTCTGCCTTAGACCACATCCTCCAGCCACAGCGAGGATGGATGGTGAGCTGGCCCTGCTGACTCCAGGGTGTCTGGGATTCCCAGAGGAGCTGGATGTCCTGTCAGTGTAGTTCTGTATGTGGTGCTGGAGCTCAGGAGAGGCGCAGGCTGGAAATACAAATTTATTCCATCTTTGCTGGCACTGACCACTGTTGTTGATCCTGCGCAGGGGTGGGGTGTCAGTATGTGGAGCTGTTGGTGCATACTAGATACAGTGCTGCTATCATGCAAAGTAGGGAGACCCTGTGGCAGGACTGTTGAGTTTATGAAGAAAGAAGGTTGAGCCTGCAAATTGTCTGAGGCGAGGAAGCCCTTTTAGAGGTCACAGGGCCCTTTAAGAATCCCGTGAAAGCTCTAGGGCTTCTGGCAAGAAAACAAGCACACAAAAAGAAATGAGAAGATTGATCTGTGAATTTGGGCAGTGCGTGTCCTTTCTCTCTCTGGTGCCAGTGCTGTTACCTTCCCTCTGTGCTTTTCTTTTCCAGACATTCATTTTCCCCACTGATGCCTTCCTGGTCAGGTATGGAGAATGACATTTGCAAAGGGCTTCGGGATTCTCAAATCCCAATGGCCCCAAACCACTGTTAAGGAAAGGTCGCACATTGATAGCTTTATCTACACCAGCCTTTGTGGGCTCCTTGCCATCTCCCTTTTGTGGGCCAGTGGCCCCAGAGCAAATAGTCCCATTTTTTAGATAGAGCTGAGGAGAATGAAGCAGAAAATAGGATGCCTCCTCCTCTAGGTTCCAGCTTTAATTTAATTCAAATGAATTAAACATACTGTTCCAGAGCCCCATCTTTGTGTACAGTGCAGTGGACTCCAGGTGGGGGAAGTCACCCAGCAAAGGCAGAAGCAGCAGTCTTCTGAGCAGAACCAATACCTCAGGCTCCGTCAAGGCCTGGCTGCCTGGGAAGATGCTGTGGGGGAAATAGGATAAGTGGTAGGAGGTTGGAGCTGGTGATGTGGTCCTAAGTGCAAAGAGGTTGAGGGGCCTGACCATCTTCAGGAAGTGGGACACGGACCAGGGCTTGGAAATGGGAGCCACTGTCTCAGTGCTGCCACAAAGGCATTGAGCCTGATGTGCCCTGATTGGTGTGCTGAAGCCCAGAGTTGGATTTGAACTGAACAGTCATTCAGTTACCTTGCATGAGTTGAGTGACTGCTATGTGCAGACTTAGGGCCTTGAGAGCAGAGATGCAAAGAGGCCCCTGCCTTTAGAGTTGGCAGCTTGGCCAAGAAAACAGAAATAGTGCAATAAGTCAGACCCTTAGCACTTTCCACCTGACGTTCACTCTTCTTCTCAGTACTTTTCCAGTAGCAACAGAGACCAGTTCCCCAAAGTTTCCACGCCAAGAAGCCTGCCCTGCAGCCGCATGCTGAGCAGCATGCTCAGGGTAGGTTTGCACCTGAGAGTGGTCCCGCCCTGTAATTGTTATTCAGACATTGTGAGGACCAAAGCCTCCAGTAAAAGGCCTGTTTACACGGAGTGGGCTGTGACTTAGCTCAAAGAGTTGGAGAGGGTCTGAGCAGGGATTAGCATGCAAATCTTCTAAACATTTGCTGTGGACATCTCCTCGTGTACAAGAGGTGGAAGACTGCTGAGGCAGTGATGCATCCCTCTGACAGACACTTTGAAGTTGGGCTGAGACATTTCTCCTGCTGACAGAATGACCTTTAAGTGGGAGTTGGTGCCCTTCATTCATTACCAACATGGTCACCTCAATGTGAGCCCTGGGCAGGGATCACCCAGTGGGACTGATGCAAAGGGAGGGATCAGAAGACACCAGGTGGCAGCCGGTGCCCTAGGAAGACTTGTGCTGTGGGGGCAGTTGGTGATGCATACATTTTCACAGAGCCGAGACCTGCTGTGGTGGACTTCTCCCTTACTCTGGCCAACTGAGCATGCTCACAGGGGTGGTGACTGCACCATCAGAGAAGGGTGGGCTCCACTTCTCTCTCTGTTCTACTCCTCCCCTGGCTTGTGTGGAAAGAGAGCACAGGGCCAGGAAAGCTGAGCCCTGTGGGTGAAAAAAAAATGACTCGTCTCTAGAATTTGATTTGTGATGTTGGCTGTGTCAAACCTTTTGATCCCTATTTCCTTACTTACACAAAAGAAAATAGGAAACTTCCCGTTTCCTGTCTCACGTAGGTGATATGAAAGAAGAAACTAAATGAGATAATGAAAAAGTAAAAGTCAGTGGGGAGAGACATCGGTTGTGTGGGGGGCACTAATTTGGGAAGCCCGTCTCATCTACCTTCTAGTGCCAGGCTTAGTGCACAGGAACCCGCTGTCCCTATGGCAGAGCTGCTGGGGGCTGACTCAGGCGTTTCTCACTGCTGGGAAGGGACTTCCAGGTCTTGTCTCCACAGTGTGCACCTCTCAAGTGTGCACCTTCCTAATGAGCACCTCCCAAGCATGCTTCTCCCCAGCATGCCCCTTTCCAGCATGCACCTTTCCAGTGGGCGTCCCCCCAGAATGCACCTTTCTGGAGTGTACCTCCCCAGTGGGCGTCTCCCCAGCCTGCACCTCTCCACCACCTACCTCTCAGTGCCAGCTCCGTTCTTTCTGAACCCAGGCAGCCATCTGTGACAGGAGGGCTGGAGGAAATTCTGAAGAGAATTAAGCTCCTGCAGGTTTTTTTCCTCTGAAGTGTCTTGTCTAGGCACAGCACCCGATTCTGGGCAAGGAAGATCATAAGCCATTTGCTTGACGCTTTGGGTGCTGAGAAGCCTGATTTTCACTCTGGCCATCTCCTCTCTGTTCGGATCCTTTCTTTTCTTCTCCTACTCAGAGAAGAGGCAGGGTAAAGCCCTGAAGCTGTAAGACTGCAGTCCTGTGACTATCACTGAACTTCTCAAGAAGCTCACTCAGCCCAAATGTACATTTGCCCCTTGTGGCCTGCAAATCTGTAAGTGGGTCAGCAGCCCCCAGCCGGTCCTCCTCTGTGTCTTTCTCTAAGTATTTTGGAAGGAGCCAAAAGACTTCAGATTCCTGGCAGATTCTTTCAGGGTGCTGTGACCAGTGGCTCTAATCACCAGCACATCCATATTCAAGGGAAGATGCTGGCAAGTTTCCATGTTCCCTGAGGACAGGGCAGCGAAAAATAGGCTTTGGCAGCAGCTAGTCAGATTTACGCTGGAGTCACAAAAGAGTCAGTGGTGCTGATGCCATAGTGATTTGCTCAGGTCCTTACTCCTGCCCCCTGCGGGGCTCTGAGCCTAGACACTCACCCTCTGGCTGTAAGAGTAGTCTCGCCAGCTGTGGGATTATTTCCGTCCCTAAACTGGGTGAGGTGAGAGGGGGCCTCACACATCCTGAGCACTATGTGTGTGCCAGTGCTGAGCAGGGCACCTCTGTGGTCCATGCCTTCCCCACCCCAGTGGATAGATGGATGCTCCAGGCAGGAGGTTACCTGTTCCACCATTGTCTATGTTCCATCCCAGGGTCTGTCAGTGCCACTTTGATCCTGCTTGCATGGACCTGTTGCCGGCTCACCTATTCCTCATCATCCTGTTGGATTTTGGTTCCATGCTGAGTGTAATTTGAATGGTTTCCTGAGCCCTCATTTTGTCACCAGAATTGTTATTCGTGTGAATGATTTGCTAAGAAAGAAGGTGGCCTCCTCCTGTTCTTAACAGAATAAAGTATCACTTAATGAAGTAAAATAATAGTTTGGGGCTTTTGAAATGATGCACATTAGCTCTTCACTTTAGTAAGTTGCATGAATGAGTTTTTTTAAGTGTATGGTTAATATTTTGAATTTTAAATAAACCAGATTTTTTAAAAGTCCAATAAATGAGAGCTCTCAGATTCTTCTACAAGTACACTGTTAATAACTGAATGGCATTATGCATGACTGGGTGAGTCTTTAATTAAAAATAGTTTTATGAAATAATAGAAACACTATAGCGACTTCTGTGTGCATGTGTAAGTGCTATTTCCTCTCATTGCTCTGACCTGTGTGGAGCTGGTGTGTGTGTTGGGGGCAGCTGCTCAGATGGCTTCCTTTCTGAGAGGACCTGGGAGAATATGAAGGATTCAGAATCAGACAGATCAAGGTTCTCATCCCAGGAATGACAGTAACTGCCCCGTGTGACCTTGGGCCCCCTACCCTAGTGCTTGGATATTAAGTGCTGTCTCTCTTGGCAAATTCATTCTGATAATAATAGTGATTGTTATCCTAGTTGTGAAGATGAGTACAGATAAAGTAGGTGAAGTCAGTGTAGAGGCATGGCGGAACAGCTCCTCCATTTGTTTGTGGCCTTATTCTTGCTCTTCTTTTCCTTTAAGCATCAGGAGCCAGGGTGTTTGTACACACTCCTGCTCATTCTAAAATGTTATCATATCTGAAAGGAGAGAGGCAGATACAAGGGGTGACCAAAATACATGATGAATATTTGAATAACAAATGTGCTTCAGTAAAAGTGCTATTGCCACAATCCCCCTCAAAATACTCCCTCTCATTTCAAACACTCATCCCATTGGTCGTGCTACTTTCTAAAGCGATTTTGGAAGTCTCAGAAACTAGAGCAAATGCTGCTGCTAAATGCTGCTCAACAGGAAGGCACACTCATCAGAACATTAGTGTCCTCATCTTCTTCACTGTGATCTGTAACCATGTGACTTCTGGCTCATCTCCAAAGTCACAGTGACCATGAAAAGTAAGTGTTTTGAACTGATTCAGGCCGTTGAGATGGCTATGATAGTGTAAGTAAAGGCACGAAAGAGAACTCCCAGAGCTGCTTCAGAAAGTGGTGAGAACAATAGGATAAATATGTTAAAAGCAAAGAGGACTATTTGAGGGGCATTAATAGCAATGTATCTTTTACTGTAATAAATTTCAAAAAATCTAAAGCAAAGTTAAAGTTAAAGTGTGTATCCTTATCACACTTTGTAAGTGCCCCTCCTACCTAATAGTCAAACAAGAACTTACAAAATAGAAAATTGAGGAACAATGACTAGCCATATTAAGGAAGGATGGTTATTATTAGTTTGCTAGGGTTCTGATGCTACAGAGCATCGTTCTTCTTAGGTGCTAACATTAATTTGGCAGAGGAGGGAGGCTGAAAGCTGCAGGTCCTGGCTTACATCAATTAAAGAATGAGATAAGGTACAGCCGCTCCCTCTTATCTGTGGTGTTTCTTTCTGCAATTTCTGTTGCCATGGTAAACGAGAAGAAAGATGAAAGTGGCACAATAGAAAGTATATGTATATGTAATTATACCTGTGTATTTATTTATATACATACATGCATATAATAGTATATATACTTTCATACTGTGTATGTATATGTATAGAGGTATAGACCACATTCTCATCACGTTTATTACAGCATAGTTATGTAATTGTGGCCTTTTATTAGTAGTTGTTAATCTGTCTCTGTGCCCAATTTATAAATTAAGCTTTATCATAAATATTCATATATAGGAAAAAACATAGTATGTATAGAGGTTGGCACTGTATGTAGTTTCAGGCATCTACCGGGGCTCTTCGAACATCTCCCCTGAACATAACAAGGAAGAACTATCAATGTAGCAAGTAGGATTTCAAGAGTGGAATTTGACTGATGAAAATTCACATTGTTTTAGGAAGCAAGTTTTACATCAAGTAACCCTGGAAGTGAGAAGCATTATTCTTACACCTAGAATGTACATCTGTATCTGTGTGTGTTTTGTGCTCAGAGAGGGGAGAAAGAGAGAGGGAGACTGGTCCAAGCCAGGACCATTGAAACTACTCTTGCTGGTCACAGTCACAGCACATTAAAGTCTGTGGAGGCAGAATTGGTCATGAAATCGATCAGCACTGCATCCCGTGTTTGACTCTGCTTTATCGTACACAGTTTTCTCCAAACATCCTCTCCTGTTTGTGACCATGGGAAAACTGATAGAGATTTTCCCACCACATTCCGGTCTCAGGGCTGACTGCCCTGCAGTCCAGCATCCATGTGGGGTGAGGAGTGGCTTGGAATGGCTCTGGGCCTGGCCACGGGTGTGATGGGAGCTGAGGGTGTGGATGTGGCTGCATTGGTCATGGTGAACTCGGGACCGGAAGGGAATGAGCTTTCAGGTGGGAGGTTGTGACGCACAGCGGCAGGTGGCTGGAGGAGAGGCAGACATAAGTGGACAGGGGAGGAGGTGCTGACATCAGGGGGTTAATTGGGATTTCCTGTTTATTCTGAGATGGTGGAAATAAGGCTGGGAGGGCAGGGAGGGAGGCTGAAGAGTGTAGTTATATTTTAAGACTTCCAAGCTATAGTATGTTGGAAGAGGGAGAACCTGGAGTTAAGAGGTCAATGCGTTGGTCATTACAGTCTGTTGTTCAGACTGTAATGATGAGATGGAGGAGTGAAGGATTATGATACGAAGGAAAATGAAGACAGAAGACTGGAAGACAGAAGAAAGCAGGTGAAGAGTTCAAGATGACTCTGAGTTCTAAAAGAAGGACAGGTCTCCTCAGTCATGGACCCATTCATTCATTCATTCTTTCGCCTAACAGTTATTGAGCAGCACGAGGCAGCATGCTATATGCTAGGGGATGGTGTGTGTGCTTAGGCTTGACAATCTAATGAAGGTCATGGACAAACATGTGAGCATTTACAGAAGCTGTGGGAACATAGGGGGTGCTGGCCAGGAGTGTGGGGGCCCGGGTTCAGGAAGGAAGACTTGTTGGCACAGGTGGCTTCTAAGCTGTAAACTAGTCAACGAAGTCATTTATGATGGAAAAGCCAAGGCCACACTGCTCAGTC
The DNA here is from genome assembly GCA_004026965.1 of Petromus typicus. Classification (NCBI taxonomy): domain Eukaryota; kingdom Metazoa; phylum Chordata; class Mammalia; order Rodentia; family Petromuridae; genus Petromus; species Petromus typicus. The sequence continues at coordinate 34,106 of PVIR01015249.1, forward strand.
CTGGATGAGGCCATCTGGCTGGCAGCTAGAACATCATGCATGACCTTCACAAGTGCAGTTTCAGGAGAGTTCACACGATTGCAAGAATATTGCTTCAAAACACAGCATATTCAGAGCAAATTTAGGTCCAGTAAGGTCACTGCTGAGAGACAAGTGTTGCTGACAGAAGTTTGGCACTCATAATCCCCCCGAGGAGGGACACTAGCATGGTTCAGGAGTGAGGGGAAGATGGCAGAAACTGCCTTATGAGAGAAGGAGCAGGCAGGGAGAGCAGATTTGGGGTTGACTAGTTTGAGTCACTTCTGTGGCTCGGAGCTTGGAGGCTGTGCCTAGATGTTAGTACCTGCCCTGGGGTGATTAGGGCAGGTGGCTATAAGCACCTCATAAAGAAAGTGGTTGGCCTCTGGGCTGCTTGGTTTGTGTCTTTTCTGGATCAAAGCATCAGAATGCAGAAAATGATGGACGTGGTTGGTTAATTTAAATAAGCAGTTACTGGATACTAACTATATGGCACGTACTCTTTTCACTGATTTATGTTTCAACTCAGTTCTCACAATACCTTTAACAGTTAAGTAGGACTTTACAGATGAAGAATGAAGTACGGAGAGGGTAAGAAATTGGAAGTAGATCACACAGCTAGAAACTGCTGGACCTGAGGTCTGAGACAGCAAGCTGACACCCAGGTTAGTCCATGCTGTGCTGCCTCTGTCATGGTGCTGAGCAGGGCAAAAAAAGGGTGTTGATCCCTGTTCAGCAATGACCATTTTAATTCAAGTTAAGGATATCTTGCAACTCTAGACAGTAGTTTTTTCTTTTAAAATTCTCCATTTGATCCTGATGGATGTAATAGTGTTCTGCAGTAGGATGAATTGAGAATCAGAAGGATTTTGAGGCTTTTCCAAAGAGCCATCTTGATTCAGCCTGGGAGGCTGCCTCCCCACTTCTGCTCTTCCCAGCAGAAACTCACATTTCTATCTCTGGGCAGCACCAGCCGGCTTCCCTAAACACAGTGCTTCCTTCATTTGCATGCACATCGAGTGTTTCCAGGTTTCAAGGAATCTTTGCAAGCCTGGGCACTGTTCTTTCTATAAAAAAGGGGGAAGAACAGTCTGTGCTGGGGCCCTTGGAGCATGGAGCAAACCCAAATGAGATTTACTCGGCAATTATGTTTTCCTTAATGTGGTTTAAAGGAGGCGGTAACTAACAGGGGTTTATTCAGACACTAGCCATTCCTCATCGGTAAATGGTGCTTCATGGGTCCTGAAGGGTTTGAATTCCAAAAGCTACAGTGTGTGGGAGATGGAGGAAGTAGATGCTGAGGTTTGAGGTATCTGTCCTGGTTTCTGATAACTGGCCATACGCGTCACTTCCGGTGAGTAAGGCCTTTAAAAAAATATTCCAGGCTTTAGGGAGAATTAACTGTCTTTTCTATTTCTTTAGTTTTGTTTTGTTTTTAGGGATAGGGTCCAACTGTGTAGTTCAGGCTGACTTTGAACTCATTATATAGCCCAGGCTGGTCTCAATCTCATGGTCATTAGCTTTCTAAGTTATGGAATTACAGGCCTGCACCACCATGCCTAGTTGGCATCAGCTCTTCCCAAAGGCCTCTGGAGGCTTTGCTAGAGTCCAGACTCAGTCTCCAGCCTGGGAAGGCCTCTGGAGTCTGTGGTGCAGAGCATCTACCTTTACCTCTTAAAGGTGAAGGATGGGCTGAGCCATAGGCTGCTGCGAATGAGGCAAAGAATAAGGAAGGAAAAAGAAGAGAGACCCTGGAGGAGACTGCAGTGGAGCAAATGTTTGCACCTTCCTGGAAATTCTTATGTCAAAACCCTAACCCCAATGTAATGGCATTTGAGGATGGGGCCTTTGGTGGGTGATTAGGTGATAAAGATGGTGCCCTTATGAATGGAATTAGTGTCGTTATAAAAGGGACCTCAAGAGTTCTCCCTGCTACATGAAGACATATGGCAAAGATGGCTACCTATGGACCAGTAACCAGGTCTCCTCCAGACTCCAAACCTGCCAGCATCCTGACTCTAGATTTCCTGGCCTCCAGAACTGTGAGAAAGCTGTTGATTAAGCGAGGCAGATGGTGGTATTTTGTGATAGCAGCTTAAATAGCCTAAGATAGAGACTAAAGAAAAGAGCCTTGCCCTTTGAGGACCTCTGCGCTTAGAAAGAATGCCTTGTCAAGGCTGGGATAGTTTACACCAGGAGCATTCTTGACTTGACTTATGCTTCCTCAGCAGGTCATCTTGCTCAGACTTGCTGCCATGCAAGTGTCAAACCTTGCAGCGGGTGGCTCCTCCCAGTATTCACTGTCTGTCAGGGCCTTGTTCCCAACCCCATCCTCAGCAATGACCTCAGTGACCATGTGGACAACTCATGGACCTCCTTGTACATCACTAGCCTGTGGGAGGGTACTCACCTTTTCAGTGAGGACAGAAGTCTTGGCTCAGTCAATAATACCTGGTGGCCTGGCCCTGGATCTGTGGCTTTAGACAAATCACCGAATCAAAGTGGATCAGGACCAGCACTTAGAAGACAGATATAGGGATAAAAAGAACTTGCCGCCAGTCACACAGATAAACTTAGTAGTAATTTCAGGCCTTGAAATCAGACTTTCAGTCTGAGCGTTTCTCTCATACCAGCTTTATTTCTAGAATGGGACCAGTGCACACTGCCCAGCCACTGTCACTGTCACAGTGACAGAAAGAACATTGGAAAAATGGGCCAAGGAGTTAGCTCAGTGGTGTCACTACCTGCCTTGCAAATGCAAGGTTGTGAGTTCTGTCCTCAGTACCACAAAAGATTAATTTATTTTAAAAAAAAGAACATCTGGAAACGCGTAATAAACTGTGAAGCTTAACCCAGTGATTCTCAAGGGAACAAGACCTATTTTAAAAATATTTTTAAATTTTGAGGTTAATTTACATATAATAAAGTTCAACTTTTATAAGTGTGCGATTCTGTGAATTTTACAAAACACAAGTGTGTGACCATCCTACAAACTACGACATAGAGCAGTTGCCTTACCCCTAAAAATTCCCTTGATTACTCTATGGTCAGCCCCTTTCCTAGCTGCTGATGAACAGGGGTCTTTGTCTGTCCGTAATGTCAGTTTTGTCTTCCCCATAATGTCACTGGCTTGAAATCAGACAGTATGTGCCTTTTGCCCTGCTTCTTTCACTTCTCTTATTGCACCTGAGAAACCTCCACATTTCTGCATTTATGAGAGCTTTTTCACTTTATTACTCAATAGTATTCCACTGTGTGGAAAGAGTACAGCGTGTCTTTCCACTCACAGGTTGTCATCAGTTTTGGTGATCATGAGCAAGGCTTCTATTTTATAATAATACAAATGGAGAAAGCATTTTGTAAATTCATTAGGTTGGTTTTGAGGCTTTACAGTGTCTGGAGAGGGGGCGCTCCTGGAATTTAAATGAGTCAGGACTGGGCCACTGAGTGTCCTTCAAAACTCAGGAACATCCAACAAAAACGTGATTTTCTGTTTGCTTCTGGACTTTTAGTTGTTCACATGGACATTTATGTGTGACAAGCCTGTTAATAAATATTCAAACCTAGAAACAAACTATATTTTATTTATAAATACAGACTATTTTTTCAAGACTTGGTATGCATTGAATTTTCCATTAATGCAACTCCTAAGTAAATCAAGAAGACGATACTTTGTTTTGTTGACAACTTTATGTGCACCGTTTTGTAAAATTGTATCACCATTCATCATTCTTGCCAACAGGACTGGTGGTATTTGAGTTACCAACACAATCCTCCTGTATTAATCTGAATTTGCAATTGCTATGTTCATGGAGATTCTGCATAAAGGTGCAATCATCCAACTGTTTCATTATGTCTTCCAGTTTAGTCATGCTCAAGCATTTGCATAATGAAATACTATTTTATTATAAGTTAGTTTCTTTTTATTACTTCTTTATATTATAGTTAGAGAGTTATGTGAATTTTTAAAAAACAATTAGGTATGCAGTTATATATATGTATAAATTTCATTTCCAAATAGAAAAGGAAGGAACATTACAAAGTATTAATTATAGAAAGGGATTGTTGGTTCTTACAGAGTTGAGAACTACTTTTTATAAAAGTTAAGTTTCAAGACACTTTAGCTACACAGGCAAGGTCTGTGTCCTGAATGAAAAACTTAAGTTGGCAGATGGAAATTTTAGGAAAATAATTCACATTTTGGAGCTGGTGTAGAAATGGTTCTCTTGGTCATATCCAGAGGACAACAGAAATATAGTCAACAAGGAAGTATTTACTGAGCAACTATTATTTAACCAATGTATATTATTTCTGTCTGTAAGGAGAATTCTAGTAGTGTGCATGGTGGTGATAAAAGAGTGCAAAAACTACAGTATTTTTGTGTACAAATAAAAGAGAAAACGTTCAGGTACTAAAGAGTGCTCAGACAAAGATAAAGAAGATAACAGGTTTACCAACGGTGTCCAGGAAGCCTCTGAGTCAGAGCTCATGGTACAAAAGAAGCAGAGCTGCAAGATCTAGGGGCACAGTGTTCCAAGCACAGGAGACGGGAGAGA
>PVIR01015250.1:0-38823 GCA_004026965.1 Petromus typicus
AGCAAAGAGAAAAGCAAGGCTGTTATCCAAGTTTATACAAACGGAAGGGTAGAATAGGCCCAGTATAGCCACCTTCTCCAGTTTCCAAGTTCTTGGTCAACTGAGTTGAATCTTTCAACAAAGTAATCCTCATAAGTATATAAAGTCATGAGGTAAAAGCAGAGCAGAAAGCTTCACGGCATGCTAGTATGCATGGAAAAGAAGAATAGGCAACAAATCAATGAATAATATGTAGTAAGATGGATTTTCCTGCTAAAGTTAGTAAACTGGCACAGAGGGAAACTCCCACAGAATTCTTGACATGTTTTAAGGAATGTGTAGGTGCACTGCCTCCCAAAGGGACTATTTTGAAAATACTCAGTTGCAATATTTTAATTAGCACCAAGGCTGGGGATTTAGCCAGCAGCACCCTGCCTGCCTCATGAATGCATGGCATGATCCTGAGTTTAAACCCCAGTACCTAAATAAATAAATAAATAAATAAATAGGAAAAAAGGCCCTATTACATTTTTATATTTTCCTATAATTCTATTGTTTCTGAGTTTACGGTTTCATCCTCACTACTTAAAAAGGATTAAGAAAAAAACTGAAATATAATATTTGCAAAAAATTTCTTTTAACTGGGACAACATACTAGATTTCTGGCTCAAACAGATTTCAGGACTAAATACAAATGCATTATACTTCAATTTCAGCTATCCACATTTATGAAGCAATAAGCAGCCACTAAGCATAAAAACATCACATGGAAGCAAAAGTTGATTCATATATTTGCCACATTAATTTCTTTCAAGTCACTTATGTTGGGCTTTATAGAGTCTTTCAGTATCTGAATTGTACCTAATAGTGTATATATTTCCTAGTTTAAGCAATCTTTATAATTCTGGCATACATTTTGCTTAGTAATGGAGAATACTCACAAGAGGCACATCTACACTTTACAACATCTTGTGGCAAGGAAGAGGTGTTAGTCACCAGGAAATAGCACCCTATGGAAGCAAATAGCTTTGTGATCAACAAACTGCCCTCAAATGTCACACATGTTAATGAGATTTTCAAAGAAAATTTCAGGACAGCCACAAAAAGAACTGTGGCTCTACACATTCCTTGAATGCCAGTAAAAGTCTATTCAAGAAAACTTTTATTCAGTGATCATGTAGATGGTTCACTTATAGTGGAAAAAAGAAATAGCAATGAACAATGGTTACAATAATGTGTTCAAAAATTAAAGCCATAAGGCAATTGTTCCTCCTTTTTTCTACAAACTACGGGCTTTGTAAATGTTCTAATATCCATATTCTAAAATCTCTTCTAAATTTCAAAATTAAAAAGATAGACAATATGTAATATAATAAACATCTGAATATCCTCATGACTACTGTATTTTTCTTTCTCACAAGACATGTATGCCCAATTTTATAGTGCTGAATGAGTTCAATGGCTTTCCTGAGTGACTTGCCTAATAGTGTATATGACTAAGTATGTAGAGGGGGTCTGGTCCTGAACAAAAGATTCTACAGCAAAAAGCTAGACCAGACAGAATAGAAACAATGCCATTTATAAGCCACTACAATGCTGTAGTGACCAGTCAGGTCTCACTTAAAGGATAAAAAGTTGAATATAAGCAAAAGTAGAATTTTGAACTGTATAATTCATAATGACACTGTCAGTGGTTTTCATATACAAGTGGACAAGCTCTCAGTTTCTATGAGAAATTCAATTTGTTATTTTATTTACTGTTTCTTCTGTTTCAAACATTCTTCCCCCTTATATTCTCTGAAGATTTATATTCCTCCTTCAGGTTTTATATCGTTTCCCTACACCAGCTTAAGCCAGACTGAGATGATCTCACAGCATTCAATACGCCTTTATTCTTCTTGCCTAGCTGCATCTGTTCAGTTTGTTGCTGTTCTTCCAAAACCGTCTACACGGCATCACACAGAACAGACGTACAATTTTGTTGCTGCTGAATGAATAATGCTATTAACTCCAGACTGTGTTGCGATAATTGAAATGATATATGTAGGAGAATGCCTGAATCCACAAAAGCCCTCAATAAAGACCCTCCTCACCCAAGTCTGACTAAAAAAAAAATTTAAAAACTTTTCCAAGAGGGCCGGAAATTTAGCTCAGTGGAGCCTGTCTTGCAAGCACAAGGACCAGGGTAGATCCCCAGTAACCACATACAATACTGGGCATGGAGTCTCACGCCCAGCAGCAATCAGTACCACATACCACAGTGCTGGGCATGGTGGCTCACGCCTGTCATCCCAGCACTCCGGGAGGCAGAGGCAGGAGGATTGCTGTGATGTGAGTTGGAGGCTGAGCTCAGGGCCAGCCTGAACAACAAAGTGAGACCCTGTCTCAATGAGAGATCTGAGTGCAGCAATGATTCAGAAGCAAGTATGACTGAAATATTAGACAGCAGGACAAAGACTGCCACAATACCAGACAGATGATCCACAAGACAAGTGGGCAGGATATCCCGATTGTGAAGTTTCCTTCTGCTCTTGCTAAGGAGCTTCTTATAACCCTTCTCCCCACCCCCATTAATGCTTGTAAGTAGGTAGACTTGGAAGGAAAGAATATCACAAGTAAATATGAACCAAAAGAGTTTATTTGCTTAAAGTACAGTAGTCTAGGAAATATTCTGGACTCCATAAAACTTGTTGAAACTAACAGATTTCAGTGTATAAGAACAATATAAAAATCAACTTTATTTCTATATATTAGCAACAAGACTATAAAAATTTTAAATGTTATTTATAGTAGCATAAAAAATAAGAAATATTTATGAACACATCTTACAAAAGATACACAAAACCTGAAGAAAAAATACTGAACAAACCCAAAATGAGGGATGTTCTACCTAACCAACATTCCTCATACCTGACAGGGTTGTGAAAAATAAAGATCAAGAAATGGCAACAGATACCTAAAAAGATCTGACAACTAAATACAATATAATGGGACAGAAAAAGACATGTGGATTAGCTGGTAAAGTCTGAATAAAGTATGCAGTTTAATTACTAGTAATGTACCAGTATCAGTTTTTTAGTTTGGTCAATGTACTTAAGAAATGCAAGATGTCGAGCCAGGGATTTAGCACAGTGGTTCTGATGTCTGCCTCAAAAGCACAAGGTCCAGAGTTTGATCCCTGGTAACTACATATCACAATGATAAGCACGGTGGCTCATGCCTGTTATCACAAAACTCAGGAGGCAGAGACAGAATTGCTGAGTTCGAGGCTAGCTTGGGCTACATAGTGCGTTCAGGGCCAGCCTTAACCACAAAGCAAGACCCTGTTTCAAATAAAAGAAATGCAAGTTGTCGATGGTAGGGAAGATGGGTAAAGGAATACAATATAAGGGGGATTCTCTGTATTATTTTGCAATTTTTCTATATATCTATAATAATTCCAGATAGAAGTTTTAAAGATTTGTAAAAGTATAAAAAATAAGAAATACTTGATAATAAATGTGACAAAGATATGAAATACATGTAAGAACACTGCTCAGAAAAACTGAAAATACTTAAATACATGGACAAGTTTACAGTACTGGTGGGTCATTAGGACTCAATATTATTAAAATAACAATTCTCTACAAATTGTCTAAGGACTCACAATAATTCCAATTAAAATTGCAGTAGTCTTTTCACTAGAAATTAATAAGCTAATTCTAAAGTTAGATTTATACTCCCAGACATACTCTTCAAAACAGAAAGTTGGAGGTCTCACATTTCTAAGATTTAAAAACTACAGTAATCAAAATCAGTGTAGTACTGATCTAAAGCAATACAAACCATCGAGTAGCAGGCCTCAGAAATAAACCCTTGCATATATGTTCACTGTCACATATATATTTAAATAAAGTGAGTTTATTGGTACATTTCAGGAATACATTTTAAGCACACTCCTCATTGAGAATTTGTACCTGTACATGACATACCTTGATTTATATTTTTCCTATTCCCCTGCCTTCCCTTCAGTCCCCTACCCCCGCTATACACGTGAGCTTTGTTTCCATTTTTTCCTTTTTACCATTACATTTCTTCTTCCCTTCCTTTGCTTCCCACTGCTTTTATGCAGTTCCCCTTTCCCTTTGAACATTTTCTACCTATTTCACAATACCTATCCTACATTATGGACCTGATTTACACCTTCACTTTCTCACACTAAAGAAATGGCATGATATCTACACATCTGTGTCCTATTTACTTCACTTATGAGTATGGCCTCAAGGAGCATCCATTTAGCTATACATGTCTCTAATTTATCGTTCTTTATGGCTAAAAAATACTCCACACCATCTTAATCCAGTCTCTAGTTGTGGGGATTGGGGCTTTTTCCAAGATACAGTTATTATAAACTGTACTACTACAAACATTGATGCACATTTGTCACTATCATATGCTTTTAATTCTCTTGTAAATATACCCAGCAGGGAAATAGCAGGGTCAAATGTTCCCTCTAATCCTAGTTTTCTGAAGGATCTCCAGATTTCCACAGTAGTTGCACTAGTCTACATTCCCACCAACAGTGGAGAAGGGTTTCTTACTCCTCACAGCGCCCTCAGCATTTACTATTGGTTATTTTTTTTTCTTTTCTGTGGTACTAAGAACCAAACTAAAGACCTTGCTCTTGCCAGGCAGGCATGTTGCCACTGAGCTAAATCCCTAACTCATGGGCAGGTAGAAGCTATTATTTCTGGGGTGATGTGGAATCTCAGGGTTGTTTTCATCTGCATCTTTCGAATGACCACTGATACTGAACATTTTATTATATCTGTCGCTTTTATTTTTCATCTAAAAAATGTCTGTTCATTTCAGATGCTCACTTTTGAACTGGGTCTTTAAATTTAGGGGGTCTGATTTTTTAAGTTCTTAAATACTCTGGAGAGTAGACCCTTCTCTGAGAAATAGCTGGTAAAATTTTCTTCCCACATTGTAGGTTATCTTTTGCTTTGTTGGTAGTTTTTCTTGCTATGCAAAAACTTTTTAATAAGACAAACACCCAGTTGTTGATTCTCTTTGCTACTTTCATGCTACTGAGGTTTTGTTCATAAATTTTCCCCTACACCATTGTCTCCAAGAGTTCTACCTAACCTATTTTCCCATACATGGAGTGTTTCTGTTTTACTATTTAGATCTCTGATCTACTACAACTTCAGTTTAGTGTACAGTGAAAGATGTAGGTCTAGCTTTAATTTTCAACAGATTAAAACCCAGTTTTCCCAGCTCTATTTGTCAAAGAGGCTATCTTTCCTCCATTGAGGGTATTTGGCTTCTTTGTCAAAGGTGAGGTATCTTAGTATGTCTGGAGTTGTTTCTGCATCTTCTCATCTGTTCCACTGATCCTTGGGTCTATTTCCTTACCATGCTGTTTTTATCACAGTGGCTTTGTAGTATAGTTTCACATTGGGGATTATGATATCCTCTGCCATGCTTTTGTTGCCTACAATTGCTTTTGCTATTCTAAGTGTCTTTTGGTTCCAGATGAATTTTTTGGATTATTTTCTCTAGTTTTGTGAAATATACTGTTGGAATTTCAATCAGGATTGCACTAAATCTATATGACACTTTGGAAATATGGCTATTTTGACCATATTGATTCATTAAAAAAAAATTTTTTTTTTAATTTTGTTTGAGAAAGGGTCTTGGCTTTGTAGTTTAGGCTGGCCCCGCATTTGCTATGTACCCCAGACTAGCCTTGAACTCACAATCATCCTCCTTCCTCTGCCTCCTAAGTGCTGAGATTACAAGTGTGAGTCACCACGTCCAGCATTGTCGTATGTGGTACCAGGGATCGAACTCTGGACCTTGTGCTTGCCAGGTAGACTCTGGAAGCTAGCCCTTGGTTCTTCTATTTAGTAAATGAGTTTATTGATACATTTTAGAAGTACATTATGATCATATTCCTCATTGAAAATTTGTTCCTCTGCAGGATAAATCTTCTTATTTTTTCCATTTCCCTGCCTCTCTTCAATTCCCCCACCCCACCCCTGACAATATTAGTTCTTCCTACTCAGGAACTAGGGATGTCTTTCCATTTTTTGATATCCTCTTTGATAACCTTTATCAGAGCAATATAGTTTTGAGAGTAGAGATCTTACACCTCCTTTGTTAGATTGATTCTTAGATATATCATGGGGGGGATGTTCTTGTGTTGCATATATTTTTGACAGGATGTTAAGACCATTCAATGGGAAAATGGATAGATTCTTCAACAAATAATTCTGGAAAACCTGGATACTTATCTATAAAAAAGTTGGACTCTTGCCATATTACTACATATACAACAATTATTGAAAATGGGGCAAAGGCCTAAATATAAGGCCTAAAACTTTTATATGCAAACATAAGAGAAAAGCTTCATGAATTAAATTTTCACTGATTTCTTGCATATGACACCTACAAAATAACAAGTGCATAAAGGATGAAGTGGACTACACAGTCTTAAAAAAATTATGCATCCAAGGACAGTCCACAAGATAAAAAGGTAACCAAAAAAAATGAGAGAAAAGTATTTTCAATTCACGTCTATGACAAAAGATTGATATCCAGAATACACAAATAACTCCAACAAAAATTTAAAAAACTGACTAAACAAATGAACAAAGGAACTGAATAACACTTGTCCAAGAAAGATATGCAAATGATCAAGAAACATGAGAAGATACTCCACATTACTAATTATTAGGAATATACAAACCAAAACCACAATAACTTCATACTTATTAAGATGACTCCTTCCAAAGAAACTGAAAATAAATGTCAGCAAAGCTGTGGAGAAATTAGAATCTTGGGCCCTACTAACAGAAATTTAAAATACAAATGTAAGGAAGGGAAATGTACTATGAAAAACAGTAAACTATTTCTTCAAAATATTAATAACAGGGGCCGGGGATATAGCTCAGTGGTTCCGGCGCCTGTCTTGCAAGCGCAAGGACCCGGGTTCAATCCCCGGTAACCACATAACAATACTGGGTGTGGAGACTCACCCCAGCGGCAACCAATACCACATACCAGTGCCGGGCGTGATGGCTCACGCCTGTAATCCCAGCACTTGGGAGGCAGAGGCAGGAGGATTGCTGTGATGTGAGTTTGAGGCTGAGCTCAGGGCCAGCCTGAACCACAAAGTGAGACCCTGTCTCAAAAAAAACCTTAAAAAAAAAATATTAATAACAGAATCACCACATGATTATGCAATTCCACCCATGGGTTTATATCTGAAGCAACTGAAAGCAAAGTTTCAAAGAGAAATTTCTACAACCATGCTCACAGACCAAAAGCCAAAAACTGATAATAACCTAAGTGTGCATCAGTGATGGATAAATACAACTGGATATAAAATAATCTTAACCCTCTTATCTGGAGTTTCAAATAATTAAATCCAAAAAATATTAAATTTAAAATTCCAGAAATAAAACCCCTAAGCTTTAAATTATATACCAATATGAGTGGTGTCTTAGTTACTTTCAACACCCAAAGTTGAAGGGAGAAAAGTTTATTTAGGTCACAGTTTATAGAATTTTCAGTCTCCAAGGTAGGGTGGCTTGGCAGATGGGCACCACAGAGGAGAACCAGTTCGTGGCAAGAAGAAAGCAAAAGCAAGCAAGGGAACTTAACAGTGAATTTATGCCCCTTTTATTTTATCCATTCTAAGAGAAAGCAGCACTCACACCCTTAATTGTAGTGCCCTTGATCCTAGCATTGCATCATGAATCAATCCCAGCATCACACACTCTAGATCCAGTCACGTCTGAAAAAGACCCACCAATGACTGCATGAAGCTTTTGTGGGACATCTAGACACAAGCCATAACAAGTGGCATAATAAAAATCCCAAGCTATCCTGCTGCATTCTGTCCAAGAGGTACATCATCCTCTCGTTTAGCATTACCTACAATGATGCTACCTACCCATTAGACACTTAGCAGCTGTCTTTATTAGATCCACTGTCTAGTATTGTAGTGCTTGTTTTCAGGCAATTCTTATTTTACAAAGTAATGTCTTCATGTGAGTAGCAATTCTGATAATTTGGATATGCCAGGGTCATAAGGTGCTTCCTTCAAGTGAAAAGGTGAAAGTACAGTAAGATATTATGAGAGAGACTACATTCACACAACTTTCATTTCAGTAAATTGTTACAATTTTTCTATTATTATGTTTTGCTAATTTCTAACTATACCTTAAAGTACTTACATACTACAGGTATATATTTATAGTTAAAAATAGCACAACAGTGATACATGCATACTTATGTTTTGGGCAGCTTAACTTATAATAGCTCAATCTTGGAAGTGGCCTATATGTCCATCAACAGATAAACTGATAAAGAAAATACAGTATTTATACACAATGTATTAGTATTCTGCCAGGATTCGATATGATCTGCAACTTCAGATACCCACTTTGTTCTTACAATATATTATCCAGAGATAAAGGAGGAATATTTATGATACAATGGAATATTATTCAGCTTTTAACGGGAAGGAAATTCAACATACGCTACAATACAGATGAACCTTGAGGATTTTAGATACTGTATGATTTCACTTAGGTACACTTCCTAGAGTTGTCAAATTCAAACAGAAGGAAGTACAGCGGTGGTTTCCAAAGGGTTCAGAAGAATGAAATAAGAAATCGCTCTTTATTAGGTATAGCATTTTAGTTCTGTAAGAAGAGAAAAGGTCTGGAGACTACATATAAAAACATATACAAATAATAATGAAATTCTATAATTTAAAAACAGTTCACATTAATTTTCTTACATGTTACCACAATTTTTAAAACAGACAGTCTGAAGAGAATAGAATAAAACATATTTGCAAATAACACATTTCAAAAAATGACTGGTATTCATAACATATGAATTCTCAACCTCAGTAAGAAAACAACCCAATAAAATATGAAAGACTTGAACAAGTACTTCACCAAAGACACACGAATATTTTCAACATCACTAATTACCAGGAAAGTTTAAAAGTGCAAACTAAGAAACAAGAAGACACTACATTTCACATGTATTAAAATATATAAAATTAAGTAGAGTGCAGATTACAAGGGCTAGCAAGGTTATGGACAAAGTAGAATAGTATAAATTCTTTGGAAAATATTTAGACAGTTTCTTGTTAACTCAGGAATTCTTTCTAGGGTGCACGAAGGTCTATGTACAAAGATCTATACCTAAATGCTCATAGTAGCTTTAATTGTAATAGTCAAAAATTTTGAAAAATTTATAAAGCCCTATAATAAAATGTCACTACATAATAAAAATGACATGAAACATGAAAAATCTAAATTATAAGTTTAAAAAAGGGAACATATAGTGTAGGAATCCACTGACTTAAAATTCTAGAAAATGCAAGCTGATCTACTGTAACAGGAAGTAGAAGGTTTCTGAGGATGGGAGTAGCAGGGGTAAGGGCAGAAAGAAAATTCAGGAGGTGAGAGTATCTTGACCGTGGTGATGGTTTCATGGCTGTAAACATAACAGCTCTTGTGGACTGAAAAGCACTTCATTATGGTTACTTTTTCCAGTGAAAAGAAAACTTTCTACAATAATGTTGGATTTATTTCAAAAGTAAGTAAATCTTTAAACGAGCTAAAACAAGTGATAAATATGATTTAATGACATAAATATCATATTTTTCTTAATGATTATAAGGTTAAAAGCATAATTTCAGATCTTATGGTTCAAATTCAGTTAAGATAGGGATTCTTATTACTGTAACCTCTAATTAAACACATAATGGATAGAAATTTTTAAAAAGAGAGCCCACACCAAACATACCATGTTCTTTTTCAGTAAAAGGTGGGAGGAAGGATCGAGAAAGCAGTGTGGAGAAGCTGTTCATAACTTTTGTAATGACAAGTTTTTATTGTTCCTTTCATCCTATCTAGTTATGAATCTTAGCAGACAGAAATATGAGGTACGGCTTGTTAAGACTTTGAAATGATTTGCTGTTAGAAAACGTTTTTCTGCCTAGCACAAAGCAATACCAGTAAATCCTCAAGATGCTTGTCAAACTGAACAGGAAAAAAAAATTGATACATGAAGGCACTTGGTCAGGAAATCAGGACTTTAATTCCACCTTGACTAACACCAGCCTATGTAACATTGATGGAACCACTTTATTTTCATTTCCTCATCAGTAAAATGAAAAGTTAGTGCGTACCTCTGTACGTGAATACACATATATGCTAGTTCTCATCAGTAGCTCAAGTATAAGAATAGGAAACTTGCAGCAGAATGGGAGGTTTGTTTCTCTTATATTCAAGCCAATTTATCTGTAACTCAATGCAATAAGCTCCTCCTGCACTGTATGTAGTATGCAGCTCTCAGAAACTGTCAAATACTTGAGATACAGAGAATGATAAATTTGGTTTAGTTTCTACTTAAAATGGACCATAAAAAAGAAAGGAAGAAAGGGAATAATTCTTGCCTTGAAGAACTGAAATGCACCTGATGTTACAACAATGATCAAAGAGCTACCAAATACTATGACAGGTAGTATGAGGAAAGAAAGTTCAAGGGCAATGGACAGAGTCTAAGAACATTATGGGGCATAATCTCATTTGACTATGTATTCTAATCAGCATACTTAGCAGGAAATATGACTGCTCACTAGTTCAAGTTAGAGAAATCTGTTATGTATGTGGAAAACCCCGAGGAGGATTCAGAAAATGCTCAACTAGGATAAACTCAAGAATTTAGATTTGTTGAGATTGCCTAAGTTTCTTAATATTTTCAATAATTACAATTAATAATGACAACTAATTGTTCCTGAAAGATTGTCACAAACCAACAACATTTTTGCAGTATCCTAAGGATAACAAAAATCCATATTTCTATTCTAGAACTGTATTTCAATTTTATTCCATTTTTGATATTAGTTCCAAAATCCTGCCAGGTATGACTTATTACTTGTACGTTAATTTAAAGAACATCAAAAGCAAACAAATCCTTTCAGACAGGTAAAATGCAAAGTTGTGTTGTAGGAACATAAATTTTAAATATTAATAATTTAACCAAGGTCCCTAGAACACTTTGGTTTCTCTCCACTTACATTTGGACACTTTCAAAAACACAAAAAATGTGCATATGTGTAGGAGAGGAAGGAATAGGATAGTTCCTTCCAGTCTTCCTACTGAGTTACTTACAGTGCTGATCACAATCAACTCTGGCAAACACTACTTGATTTTGACTTGGATATTCTTCCTTAATGACATCAGAAGCTTCCTCAAAAATTGGATGCAACATCTGGCTGAAACGACACCTGTACACAGACAAGTATACCAATTAGGAAGTGAAAAGCACAAGTAATAAAATTTTATTTCTCATATCACCTACTGATGAACACAATAAACAATTTTTCAAGACAATTACATGTCTAATTTAAACATGGGTCTTGAGGCAATCCAATAGAGATGAGGGAATTTTCAAAGACTGTGACAACTCAAATATTGTATAAATAATTAAGAGTTCTGATTTTTGCAACTTAAGGTAACTGCTACTATTATGGAATACAAAGCTAAGTCTTTCTGACAGAGGGCATCAAATAGGCCTACAATAAACCCTCTAAGATAAATGCTAGTCAGATGTATAAGCAAGGTTTAAGCATTTAGCAAAAAAAACCCAGTTTTTTCTAAATAATTAACCTATTTTTAGACTACTGCACAAACTCTTAAATTTATTACAAATATGAAATAAATCCACCTGGTTATTCTATCAAATTCCAGAGATGTTAGTATACTAAATAAGCTGTATTAAAGAGACATATAATATATAATATAAAAATATAATGTGCAAGTAAATATATAGTATATAATGAACAAACTGTTTCCCTAAAAAATTTATTCCTGTAAAAATGAGATTTTATATCTGTAAATACACTAGCCATTCTAAGTGCATTAGCAAACATTTAAAATTCCTAACCAAGACTTCTTGTCTCTATTTTCTTTTTAACATTAAAATGGGACATATATCCCATAATATTCCAGAAACTTTTTACTTCTATCTCTGTCCCTTAATTAGGCCAACTACTGCATAAATATGTGTTGTGGGTCATTAAAGGGAACTGAGAAGAAAGAGAAGAATCAGAGCACAAAACCATTTGGGTTAGAATAGACATTCTCATGTGGGAAAGGTTCTGAGAATACATTAAGAAATACAATTGCTATTATTGCTTCAAAAGCCCTTGTGCATCAAGAAATCTACTTCAGGGCTGGGAATTTAGCTTAGTCATTCCAGCACCTGCAAACCTGCAAGGTCCTGGGTTCCATCCCTGATAAATACAAACAACAATGCAGGTCATGATTCACACCCACCAGCAATCAGTACCACATACCACAGTGCTGGGCATGGTGGCTCATGCCTGTAATCCCAGCACTAGGGAGGCAGAGGCAGGAGGATTGCTGCAAGTTCAAGGCTAAGTTCAGGGCCAGCTTGAACTACAAAGTGAGACCTTGTCTCAAAATAACTAAAATAAAATAAAGAAATCTACTTTAAGGAAGCCTAGGAACTTTTAAATTCGCATATGATTTACTTATACATATTAAAAATAATAAAAAATTTTGTACGGCCTATGAAAGGATGCAAGTGTTACACCACTTTCTTATTCTTCTATGCATCTCTTTTAGTCTTCTCATCGGATTTCCTAAGGAAATGTCCTAATATATCAGAGACAAAATCTGTCAATTACTTGCTTTCAATGGGTCCTTCTGTCTTTGGCATTCTTAAATCTCTTCCAGTTGGGATAGATGAATAGTCTATGAATATCATGAGGCATAATCTCATTTGACTAGACATTCTAATCAGAGTTCAATAGATATCTGTTACACAAGCTAATAGAATGCAGGATCTGTATAGCCTGGGCTATATAATAAGTTAAAGCCCAGTCTGAGTTACACAGAAAGACCTTGTCTCAAAAAACAACAAGACATAAAAGAATTGGAGAAGCTCTAGGTTTATGAATTCTTACAGACTTGCTAAAAACAGGATCAGTAGCAAGTAGAGAGGCAAGAAGTAAGGACTTATCTTTGATTTAAGAATTTATGTACAGCCAAGTGAAGAATCAGTCAACAGATTCTAGTTTAAGGGCAAAGTAAACACACACAAAGGGCTCCTTCTCTTTGGAATGCCCAGTTTGTTGCCTGGTATTTAGGCACAAGTTCTTGTTTAAAATAATGTAAGTTATGAAGTTTTTTGTTTTGTTTTGTTCTGAGAAAGCATTACACTGTAACCAAGGCTGACCTTGAACTTATGATCTTCCTGCCTCAGCCTCCCAAGTGCTCGGATTACAGGTATATGCCACCATGTCCACCAGGATGGCTTTTACTGCTAAAGGTTAAAGTGGGAGCTGAATAAAGTTTCAACTCCAATATTGCTACACCTTCACCAGGATGGCTTTTACTGCTAAAGGTTAAAGTGGGAGCTGAATAAAGTTTCAACTCCAATATTGCTACACCTTCATATGCATGTATCCATATACAGACAAATGTTTTATTTATAAAATAGTATCACAAAATCAACAGATCTATTAAACTTCAAGGCAACCACACTCAGTCTCCAAACCAATGCTTAAATCAATCCTTAACAAATCAACTCAATAGGTAAAAGTCTTTGTAGAAACACTCTGGGACACTTAACTGACAGGACTTAGTAGGGGTAAAAACAAGCTTTGGATTTAGACATACCTGAGTTTAAATCCCAATTCCACCACTTACTAGCCATATGACTTTTCTGAGACTCAATTTCCTCAACCTAAAATGGAAATAATAACACCTACTCGCAGGGCAATTTTTAAGCATGAACAACAGTATGTATTGAGAGAATGGCACATAAACACCTACGATGGTTTATTATTCTGAGCCACAGCAGTATTTTTAGGCACTTTCATGAAAGAACCAAATTCCAGAGAAAACTCAAGAGTTTAGCCTTTGAAATCACAATGAATGAGTTCATGTCAATTACTAAACCAGTCAATTACTTGTTTTCTCAGCTGAATAAAAAGGCACTAATTCACTAAGAGCTCAAGATAGTAAGCAGTATGCTTTCCTAAATAACTGAAATTGGTCTACAGTTCTAATTCAGTATTTGAAGAAGGAGGTAGCATGCTCATTTTTTTTTTTTATTAAAGAAAAGGAAATCCTTTAGTGAAGAGAACTACTGTCTTAATTTTGTCTCTACTACAATTTAACCAGGTAACCTTTGAAAAATACCTTAGTCCTCTAGATCCTAATTTTATTTTTAAAGTGGAACTGACTGTATAATCTACAAAACATTGCAACTAATATTACATCTGGTCAATCCTAAGTTTCTTTGGAAAATGTTATCTTTGCTGTACACTAAATAAATGGCATTTTCTCTATGTATTTTCCAATTTTTACTAAAGCTTTTTATACTACCCATATACTGTATATACTAATTCAGTAGTTGTTTATTACATATTTATCAGTCAGGTATTGTGAAAAGTGTTAAGAGTAATGTTGAAAAATATAGCTATGATTGTTTTCACAAAGCAAATATTATAACGGAATCACCAAGTAGGTTCTAGCATACAAATGTTTCAACTGGGTAAGATTACAGTATTACAGAAAATAGAGATACTACATGATTTATAATAGGGTCAAGTCTTAAAACCAATCATAAATTGAAAATACCCTAAGTTGAAAATGTATTTGATATACCTAACCAGAGATCAGACAGACAGCACACTATAAACTATGAAGTTGTTTACTCTTGTGACCACGTGGCTGACTGGAAGCTACAGCTGGCCACTGCTGCCTTCCATTGAGAGAGTGTGTAGTATGGTATATCATTCATCCAGGAAAAAAAACAAAATTCAGAGTGCAGTTTCTACTAAATATTTATCACTTTTATATCATGGAAAGTAAAAAACTTTAAAGTCAGACTTTGTAAAAGGTGTTCCTAATTTGACTTGAGAGTATATTGACTGACCAAAGGAGATGACCTGAAGCAGCAGCATTTAAGACTTGAAAGATGATTAATACTAGTAAAGAAGTGGATAAGGGCAAGAAGTTCTCAGAAGATACCATTTCCAGGCAGAGAAAGTATCATGAGTTCAGCAGTGAAAGAACAGACAGTGTCAAAGGAGTTAACAAAGTTCTGTAACACAAGCAGAATATATATAGAATTTCTCTGCTTTCCAGGCAGAGAAGGTACCGTGAGTCCAGCAGTGAAAGAACAGAGAATATCAAAGGATTTAAAGAAGTTCTGTAACACAAGCACAATATAGGGGTAGAGGAAGCCAAATGATACAGCTATAGAGAGAGAAAAGGATCAAACCTTAAGAGGCCTTCTAGGCCAAAGTGGAGGACTTTATGTTTAACCCAAAAGTAATGAGAAAAATGTAAGGGCCTGAGATGGGGTACAAATTAATCTAATTTGCACTGCTAGAAAGAATTCTGGCTCATATTACAGAGAACAAAATGCAACCACAATAAAGATAGAAGCACAGAAAATAAGTGAGGAGACTATTGTAGGAATCTAGATAAAATGCAGCACTAGCGTGAAGTAGGGTAGTGGCAGCTAGTAAGCCTTTGAGTCTACTAGGATAACAACCATTCAGAAATAAAGATCACAGCACTATTTCAAATCTCTCAAGCTAAATACCTTTTTTTTCCATCTCTATGACATCTTTAACATCTACATTTCATGTCTTTGTTCTACCTTATGAGTGAGTACTAATAAGACCTTTCTGTCCTGAAAGTTTATTCTGCACAGTAGATTAAAAAATAGAGACCAGGGTCTGGGGATTTAGCTCAGTGGGTAGCTCAGTGGTTCTGGCACCAGCCTTGCAAGCACATGGAACTGAGTTCTATTCCAGTGATCACATAGAACAATGGTGGGTGTGGAGACTCACATGCACTAGCAATCAGTATCACACACCACAGTGCCAGGTGCGGTGGCTCATGCCTGTAATCCCAGCGTTTGGGAAGCAGAGGCAGGAGGATTGCTGTGAGTTCAAAGCTGAGCTCAGGGCCAGCCTGAACTACAAAAGCAAGAGCCAGTCTCAAAAAAATAGGGCACAGATTTTTTTAAAAATAACAAAACAATGTACAATTAGGCTAAGTATCCCTAAATTTAAAAATCCAAACCAGATAATGACGCTCACTTTCAAGTTTTGGAGCATTTCAGATTTTGGATTCTGGGATTACAGACACTCAACTGGTAGTCAAAGCAGATATTCTAAAATTTTTTGGAAAAATTCAAGATCTGAAATATTTTTGGTCCCAAGTATTTCAGATAAGGAATATTCAGCTGCAGTAAGGAAAACAAAGTGGTCCATAGCACACCATGTAAACAGAGAGACAGGCTAAGATTCAGAGAAAGGAAAAAAGGTTTCTTGGAAGAAAGAAAAATGAAAGAATAGTTTGGGGACACCTCCTAAAAAAGGTGACAGATTATTTTCCTCTCTACATATGCACACTTAAATCTTGACCTCTAACTGCTGTCCTTGTTCCAACGTCAGAGTAAACAGAATTCAACATTTAATCTTGATGTTTTGGTTTTTTTCATAGTTAAATTTTTTTTTTTTTTTTTTTTTTTAAGGTTTTTGGAAACAGGGTCTCGCTCTGTGGTTCAGGCTGGCCCTGAGCTCAGCCTCCAACTCACATCACAATCCTCCTGCCTCTGCCTCCCGAGTGCTGGGATTACAGGCGTGAGCCACCACGCCCGGCACTGTGGTATGTGGTACTGGTTGCTGGTATTGTTATGTGGTTACCGGGGAATCGAACCCGGGCCCTTGCGCCTGCAAGACAGGCGCCAGAACCACTGAGCTAACTCCCCGGCCCCATAGTTAAATTTTTATGTTATCTGTTTTAAGATGTGCGATAATGAAATCAATTATATCTTTCTTTAGAAAGAAGTCCTCAACCTATCAACCTGCTTTATATGTCGAAGTGGAATACTCTCTTGAAATAGGAAAAAAGCTATCTCATTCATTCTTCTCTAGCATTAAAAAATTCACCTTTAGCTAGTTTAAAACAAAAGTAAATTTAAAAATAAAAGAAAAAATTAAAAACAAGATTACTTACCAATCAGCATAAAAATTTACTAAAGCAACATCAGCATTGTCTGAAATTAAAAAAAAACGTTATTTGTGTGTATATAATTTTGACATAAAGATATGATTTTCATATTGATCTCTTCTCATTCATAAAGGCCATCTAAAACTTCACAGCAACAATTATCTCTCATCCAGAGAACCATACATAGGTCATGGGTGACTCATATATGTAATCTATCTCTTTTTTCTGTAACTCTTATCTTTATATTTTCATTGCATATTAAATAAATATAAAGGAAATAAAATCCACGTCAGTCAAGCTACTAAATGCCTACTCCCATAAAGTGAAATGAGGATTTTAGTAATCCATATTTTGATCTTCCACACTCATCAATAACTGAAAAATTAGTTTTGCAAGTTAAATCCTTTCACAGAAGAGACCTATATTACTATTTCTTTTGCCTAAACTTAATTCAGAAAATCTCAACTCTACAAGTATTCATAAAAATAAGACAAAGATATTCCAGAATTTGGAAGATGAAAGGAATAAGAATGACATGTGAGTTTCAATTTCCTTCCCTTTTTACCTTAAGCACTTTTAATTCATTTGCTTATGCAATCTAAGCTGTGGTTCACAAACTGTGGTTCCTGGACCAGAAGCACTAACATCACCTAGGAGCTTATAGAAATGCAAATTAGGTGGGAAACTAGCAGTTTCTATCAGAAACTGGGGAGTCTGAAAAAAGAAGAAATGATTTTACATATATTACATATTTTCTTAAAATTCCTAAACTGGAAGTTTCTGCGAACTACCTTCCCATAATCATTATTAAAAAAAAAAGATATAGTTTCTCCCAAAGTAATACTATTACTAAACAATGCATACAGAGAACACTTATTAAACTTGACTAGTTGCTAAAAGAGATCAGAATAGCCAAGTAATTATAGGAAAAAAGTTCTGGGCTGTGGCCTAAGGTCATTAGGGTTTTGTACCAGACAGGCTTTTAAGGAGCTTTACATTAGGAAGAATGTTATATATTCTAAAGCAAAAGGGGAAAATAGATTATAATATTACCTAATACAAGAAAGAAGAAACATATTTTAAGAAACTTTACTAAAAACCAAAACCAAAACCAAAACTTTTTAATTCAGTGAGCTATGAAATAAATCAGAATGCCAGCTCTTCAACTATTCTAATGAAAGATTTATTGTAAAACTTTTTTTAAAAATATAAAACACTACAGACAAGAAAATACACTTAAAAGCTTAGGTACTTACTTAAAATTTCATCTATATTCTCTGTATCAAGACTCGTTATTTCAGTTGTTACAGGAGTAAGAACCCAAGTTACCTGAAAATTTTAAAATGTGAAATTAATAAATATTTCCACAAAAGGCAAAGCCTAAAAAATTAATGAATAAAGTTGGTTCCATCTGTTATTTAGAATATCAATTCATGGTTATCTTTGATTATTAAACCTTCACCAGGTCAACTGATTAGGAGAAATATTAACTTTTCATCCTAAAATTAGTCAAACAAGATTTTCTACACTTCCAAACACAACTGTCTCTAAACAATTTCAAAATTGTTTCACTGTTTCAAAATTTCAAAATTTACTCATTCATTTAACTTAATATTTGTAACAATTTTCTCTACAGCACAAAAAAAACTGCCAGGTAACAATTTAGAAAGTATTTATCTAAAAATCAAAGCTAAGTTTGCTGATTCTATCCCACTATGTCCCTAAACAGAACAAAAAACTGCAAAAGAGTCAGAGATGACTTGCCAATAGTAAGCCCAAATCTCTTCTTGTATTACTTTCACTTACCAGTGATAACATTGTATTACGTGAAGAGACCATTTAAGAGAGTCAGAATGTTATTTTAACTTTAATGGTAATAACAATATGTCGAGAGATCACTTTAAAATGTTATGTTTTCCAGAGGCAGGAGTGCTGTGAGTTCAAGACTATCCTGGGCTACCCAGTGAGTTCAGGGCCAGCCTGAACTACAAAGTGAGACTTTGCCTCAAAAAAACTAAAAAAAAAAAAAATTATGTTTTCACTTTAACATGCCTGAAATACAAAATTGAAGTTTGCTAAAGATAATCTTAGTTTGTTATCTGCAAAACAAAGACAAAATTTTAACTAAATAGTAAATTTTCTTTCTGAAAGTTAATACTTTTATCCTCCACAGTCTCAACATCTCAGATTTTTTCCTTACTAGTTAGAGCAAATCTAGATAAATGTAAAATCTATGTTGGTATAGAAAAATTTTATAGTTGCATGATACAAAAAATTATCATAAAGCAATAAAGTTGTTATTTTTAATCCACTCATTAAGAATGGGTATAGAATATCTATTAGGCACTGAGAGTAAAAATACACAGGGCACTATGTTCTATCTCAGGGAATTCTTAAAGTAGTGATGACTGAAAGATGCTGGAGGACAAATGATAATGGGCTTTGGCTGAATATTCCAACAGAACCTGTTTCCGAAGAGTTCATTCCTACCTATTAAAATATATGTTTGGTTTTTGTTGTTGTTTAGTTTTTTGACACAGGGTCTTGTTTTGTAGTTCGGGCTGGCAATCCTTCTGCCTCTGCCTCCTGAGTGCTGGGATTACTGGTGTGAGCCACTACACCCAGTGGTATGTGGTACTGATTGTTGGTGGGCATGAGTCAATACGCCTGGCATTGCTGTATGTGGTTACTGGGGATCGATTGAATTCTGGCCCATGCACTGGCAAGGCAGGCGCAAGAACCACTGAGCTAAATGCCTGGCCCCAAAATATATGTTTGAATTTTAAGTTTAAGTGCTTTTTTACTTTGAAATATTTACAGGGCAAAAATATTTACATGATAAGTAACAGTAAAATGAGACAATAATTAATTTGGCTATATTAAATAAACCATTACTTAAAACACTCTACTAAAAAATATGATCTAGGACTGGCATTAGACTAACAGTTGTTTGTTAAAAAGGCCCAAAGCAAGAAAACTCCCTCAGACCCACTTATCTCTCCTTGCTGCAGAGAAGAAAAGGAGCATTTCCCTATTACCACTGACACTTCTATTAATATGCAGGCTGTTTATTTAAATTGTTAGCAAGCTCCACTGATCTGACAAATTGTTTCTTTTCATGTCAGTCCTTGACTTTCCTGGAGAAACATCTTTGTGTCAAATGCTATAAAGCTTAAGTAAAAGGCAAGTAGTTCCACATCAGGAAGGAAAGATAGGAATTTTTTTTTTTTTTCAAACGATGGAAAATTTTATTTTTTTTTGAAAAATAAGCAATAAAAATTTAGATAGAAATTTTTAACAGACTTTAAGTGTCATGGAGAATATAACCTTTACTGATGAAGAATTATCATTATGACACACCACATAGATAAACAGTATTTTACAACTTTGACATTCTCTTCACTTGTTCAATTTCTTGCTAAGACAGCGATGAAGAGAAACATTTGAAATAATCTCTCACAATTCATTAGATATTTCCTCAAACATTTTAGTCTGACAATCTTCTAGGGATACAATCTTTTTTAAAAGAAAGGCAAGACATACCAATGGAATGGGTAATAATGTACAAAAACTCATTTTTTAAAAAAGTGACAAACTAGCTTTAAATAGTAGTTACTTCTTTATGAAACGGAAGAGGGATTTTAAAAACTGAAGTTCTACAAAGGTTTCCGTTCCTTAAACTTTCCTGCATCCTGGATGCCAGTATACATGTTGAATTTCTTTTCTTTTCCGCTTTCCTTCCTTCCCTCCTTCCATCTATCCTCCCTCCCTCCCTTCCTTCTTTCCTTCTTTTCTTATTAATTGAGCTTATTGGTACATTTTAGGGATACATTCTGAGTATATAGCCATACGGCCATGAATGCGCCTGATCTCATCTGATCTCAGAAGCAAAGTAGGGTTGGGCCTGGTCAATACTTGGATGGGAAGTATACATTATGATCACATTCCTCATTGGCAATTTATACCTGTATATGAAACATCTCAATTCTTATTCTTTCCCATTTCCTTGCCTCCCATCAACCTCCCACCCACAGAAACATAAACTTTGTTTCTGTTTTTTTTTTTTTTTTTTTCCTTTCCCTTCTTTGCTTTTCCTGGCTGCCCTTTAACTTTTCCCCTTGAGCATTTTCTTCCTGTTTCAAAATACCAATCATATATTTAAATGAAGTCGTTGCATTTCTATAGCATTTCAAAGCTCTCTAGCAGGAAGTTGCTTTTTCCAAAAAAAGGTCCACAGCTTCCTGCTCTAGAGCACACTCTTCTCTACTACTACACAATCAGTCCATCAAAGGTAGATTGCCTCTTCCATGTAGCTTTGCTTTTCCTGATAGAAAATAACTTTTGTTCTAAATAGACCCACCTGTTCCATGGAACAGGAGCAGAAAAAGGAGAAAAGGCTAGAATGAGAGTTACTGGGAAAGTGAAATTCTTTTAGGCATCAGGTTCAAATAAGATATGAACAATGAAAAGTTGATTAAAAATAAGGAAAGCTAATTTTTTTTTTTTTAATATTTGCACCCTTGGGACTGAGCACAGGATTCCACCCTTTTTTATGTTTCGAGAGAGTCTCTCTAAATTACTAAACTGCCTGGGCGGGGCTAAAATTTATGATCCTTCTGCCTCAGGCCTTCAGAGTGCTGGAATTACAGGATAGCACCACCACACCCTGCTCTAAATTTTTTTGTTGTTGTTAAAGCACCATTTCAATGTTAAATCAGAGTTTAATTGCTATTATATTAACATGTCCATGCTATAATGCTGGCATACACAAACTAGTACAGCGCTGGGGATTTAGCTCACGTGTTACCACACCTACCTTGCAAGCACAAGGGCCCAAGTTTGATCCCCAGTACTAAAAAAACTAAAAACAAAAACAACTCCAGATATCCCTGGTACACACTGGTAATGCCATCCTCTTTCATCAAACCAGTACTGAACAAGGCACAAATTCAATAGGATATTCTTCAGAATTGTGAATTAACATCAATAATTATAATTCAATTAATTATAATTCAATAACATTGAATTAACATCAATAATTATAAATTATTAAAGATTCTCAGCACATAATTCTTTAAAAAAGAAAAACTTCCTAGCACATTAGGACCAATCCGAATATAGACTTAATGGAAACTGTTCTGATACTCTCTAAACTGATTCTCTCCTTTCAATTTAACCTGATCATAGAGGTCAGACAAATTTTTCTGAATGTTGCCTCATGTACATCAACTCTGCCAAAAACTCTTCAAATAAAAGCCCAACTCTTTCACATGACATTTAGTACCATTCATACGTTTTGCTCAGTTACACCCTACACCTTTCAACCACATTCCATGCTCCAACTAAAGTGACTGCAGTTAGCACACCTACGTGATACATTCTAGTTCCTCATCCTACAACTTATTGAGAAACCAGTTTATGTTGTTGCCCTGGAGTTTTATAAGGGCACCACCCCTTTCATTCTTGGGAGGCTCTGATTCAGATAATAAATGATGTAGTCACTCTATCTTTAATAGACATTTGACAACTGAGAAGAATTAATAATATCAAGCTCTTCACCAAATCCTCAACTAAGAATACAATATCCTGGGGCCAGGGTTTAGTTCAGTGGTTCTGGTGCCTGCCTTGCAAGCACAAGAGCCCAGGTTTGATTCCCAGTAACCACATACAACAATGTCAGGTGTAGTTGGTCATGCCTGTAATCTCAGCACTCAGGAGGCAGAGGCAGGAGGACTGCTGAGTTCGAGGCTGAGTTCAGGACCAGCCTGAACTACAAAGTGAGATCCTGTCTCAAAAAACTTTTTTTTTTTTAAAAGGAATAAAATATCCTCTGTAAAAAGTAGAGTGAGAATGAATAAAGGTGGAGTGTGATATGAATGCTAAGTCAATCACTAGCTTCATTTATTGACTTGAAACACTAAACTCTGAGCAAAGTAATAAAATCAGTATTCAAAAATATTGCTACATCGCCCTTTTTAGGACACTCACAAACAGTCCAAATCTTGTGAGTTATTAACAGAAGAACTGAATGCAAGAAATTTACAGTCCCTATAATTCCCAAAATATGTCGCATTATTCTCCTTTCTCCATGCCTTGCTTATGTAATTTCTGCCATTTTAACAGCCCAGAAAGAATATCTGGGATGGATTTGAGTGTGATCTGGCTATGACATCTGCCACACAACTGATTACCTGATTATCATTGATTTGGCTGATCTGGCTGGCTAGCCAGGTGTCCCTTCCTCCCTCACGGCTCCATGTGTGGCCCTTCTGAAGCTCCGTACTTGTAGAAGAAGACAATCACCCCAACAGAGCATTTAGGGTATACGAGTAGCTGAGCTCCCCTCCCAGAACCTCCAAACAAGTTCTCAACAATATCTGGGTGTTTTCAACACCCAATTCAAAAGCTAATGTTTTCTGTGAAGCCTTTCCTCTTGATCCCAGACAACGATTCACTTCGCCTTATGAACTCCTGGAGCAATTTCTGTAAGGTTTTAACATTTTTCTTAAAGAAAGACAAATATTAATTTTTACCCTTAAACTGTTTGTTTCTATTGTTAACTTACTTCTTCAAATACAGTATATATACTTTGAAATAAAGATTGCATCTTACTCAATTTTATATCACACAAATCACCTATTGTCATACCATTTACAATGACAATTCAGATGTGGCACTGGAAGTAATAAATGGGACAAAGGGATCTAAAAATTAGAATGACCAGTGAATATTGTTTAAAACATGTTTGAGGAAAATAAGCTTATAAAATAAGAATGAAACTATATTCCATTTTGGTCTTAATTACTATTTAAGAACACAAAGCACACTCCTTGGTGAGAATTCATAAGCTTACAAGGAATCTCAAAAGTGATCTACTGATAGCAGAAGCCTCTGTACAGCACTGTCTCAGAGCTATGGTGAGCCAAGTTTCACCTTCTTCTGTCCCCACTGTTATGTTCATGATTTCTACATACTTCACCACACAGACTATCCACATTTAAGAATATCTTCAAGATCTCTTGTACATAATGGAAGGTACATTAATAATAATGTACCATAAACCTGAAAATCGCTGAGATTAGATCTTAATTTCTTTATACACACATAAGGTCATGGGTATGATAAATAACTTGGTTTACTCATTTCACAATGTATACATATATCAAATGCCACTACACTATCAGTAGTAAATATATAAATTTTGTCAATTACAGCTTAAGAAAACTGGAAAAAAAGTGAATCATTAGTAAATTATCACTTAAAAAGGGAGGGGGTGTTTATGCTACATTAATTAATAAAAACCAGACAGTTCTTGCATTATTTTTAAGGTAAAAAAATGACTTGCAGCAACATTTTATGACCAACGGCTAATGAAATATCAGACAGAAATTATATTTTATGTTAATGAGATTCATATTTACAGAAGCATTTTATTAAAATATTTTGTTGAATGAGTTTATAAAACAAGAAACATCTCCAGTGAATCTGTCAGATTAAAGGTCAATACCTTAAAAGCCTGCTATTCCACACTGGCTGCTGAGCCAGTAGCGTCCCTAGCAGATACCATTTGGGACCACTGGGAGATGCAGAACCTTGGATCCAGAATCTATATTGTAGTAAGACCTCTAAATGATTCTCATGCACACTGGAGTTTAGGAAGCACTGTTTTAGAGAACAAAGCATTTTACTCTAGCAGCAAGCATGTAAATTGATTATAAATTCTGAACTAAATTCAGTCTTCAAACATATACACAAGAACAAACAGGTTAAAACTCATTTATGACAATTCCATAAATATACACTGTGGTTTTAGAAAACTGTAATCTTTGTAATCTCATTAGAAATTCACAAAGTAATCCTTAAAGGCCTATTACTTTCTGCTTTAAACATAGCTTGGATAGGTAACTTTGCATGAAATTACAGGCATAAAATAAAAGCTTCACTAGAAGAGGTTTCCTCTCTTGTGGAGTTGCCTTGTTCTCAGTTGACACTACATCTGTGATGCACTCTGCAGTAGCACTTAGTGTATTTTTGCTAAATTTCAATTGCTTGCTTCTCTACTGAAAGATTCTCAAAGTCCTTTACAAACTCTGTGTCTCCTACAGCAAAAAATAAATGATATATCATGCAACAGCTCTCTTCCATTTCTAATCCAGATTGACAAGTCAGCCCATCACCTGAAAGCTCAATGCCAAGGGACTCATGTTGCTTCTCCTCCCTGGAGGCCACTTCTCTCACTTCAGTGTCAGTCCACTATTACTCTCAGTTTTGCATTAAGCTGGCAGGCAACAGAAGCATGAAAGTTTAGTTGGCTGCAAGGAGCGAGCTGTTGAAAGATCCCTTGAGAAAAGAAGCTGAGGCTGACAGGAACTAAGGGCCTTGAAGTTGGATATCAATCAAGGCACATCTTACACTGTTAGTATTCCCAGAAGCATTATAATGAACTAGAAGTTCAAAGAAAAGGAAAATTGAACTATGTACAGAATAACACTGGGAAGCTACTTTAACCCTTAAATTGTCCAGTGGTATAACCTTTCTACAGCACGATGGCAACAAATGCTGGGATACTAGAATCAAACTACATTTTTAAGGCAACACAACAACAACAAGCATTTTTTCATTAATTCAAAATATGTGCAGACATTATTTATAAAATTTCCATACCAAAATAATCTGATAGACATAATATAAACTATAATCTCAAATTCAGCCAATAAAAATAACTATGGACAGAAAAATTGTTTCATTCTACAGTTTTCTGTAAAAATTTGATCACACATAGTTCCATTAAAAACTGATGTCATCTGGTTTTGTAGTTCATTATATCTAAAACTGCTGAATAATTCACCTGGAAGAGACAATGCACTTCTCTGACCTTTCATGAGGATGTTATTTTTTATTTATTTATTTTTTTTTTAGGTTTTTTGAGACAGGGTCTTGCTTTGTGGTTCAGGCTGGCCCTGAGCTCAGCCTCAAACTCACATCTCAGCAATCCTCCTGCCTCTGCCTCCTGAGTGCTGGGATTACAGGCGTGAGCCACCACGCCCGGCCCTGTGGTATGTGGTACTGGTTGCTGCTGGGCGTGAGTCTCCACACCCAGTGTGGTATGTGGTTACCGAGGATCGAACCCCAGGTCCTTGCGCTTGCAAGACAGGCACTGGAACCACTGAGCTAACTCCCTGGCCCGAGGATGTTATTTTTAAAAGGTTTTCAGAGAGCAACTCAGTGTGTGGAAAGGAAATTTTCCTAATATCAACACACTGCATTCTAGTAGAACTCAAACTTCCAACAGTGGCAACAGTAACAAATTATGGGAATTGGGAGAAAAGTCAAGATGAGAATCCTCTTTCTTCTGTACACACCCTGGAATCTGGGGTTCAGTGTGGTACTGGTGATAAGGTCCTATTTATTTATCCTTGTCTCCCCCCCAAAAGTATCTAGCACTGGTCCTTGCAAGTTACATTCCAGGACAAATATTTGCAAACAGATGGCAGGACAAAATTATGACTGACCTACTTCGAACTGTACTGTGCTTCCTATCCACAATGCCTGATGAAAGTAAGCTCCATTCAAAGTGTTACAGTTTGGATATTGAGTATCTCACAGGCCATGGGCTGAAGGCTTAATTATCAGCCCACGGCACTACTGGAACCTTAAGTAGGTAGGGCCTAGTGGAGGTTAGGCCATTGAGTGTGTGAAGGAGATGGAGTACTAGAACCTGGCGAGCTCTGCCTCTGTGCTTACGACCATGAGCCTCTTCTGCCACAAGACCTTCAACAGAGGTCCAAAGAGAAAAGACCCAACACACAACCTGAAACTTTGAAAAACCATGAAATGAATCTTCCCTTTCTACTCTGATTTCCTCAAATAGTTGGGCACAGCAATGGAAAGCTTATTAACCAGAGTGTACATACAGGGTGGCCCTCTCATTCTTTTGCTTGGTCCCACATTCACTGTAAAGATACTTTACTGAATCTGTTACACATTAGGTATTGTGGGGAAAGGACATGGATAATATTATAGTTTATAGTTTATATTAAATAGTTAAATAATATAGTTTATAGCTTATATTAAATATAGTTTATAGTTTATATTAAATCTAGCAAGATCATCAGACTTAGTAACTTCACTTTCATTTCAGAAATAAAGGAAAAAGATTTTCTCATTCTAAATATTTCAAGAGTCACATATACTTTCTGCAAAGTCAGTACCTGTTTCCCAAAAGAAAATAGCTGCTGGGTACTGGACAGTAAGAATTATTTTGAGTGTCAGTATTCCATTTTTGCCATGTTTTTAACAAACTTTGAGTTAATTTAACATGGAACAACCATATGGACATTGTTATGGAACAATCTTAGTATTACAAAAAGTAGGAAAACTAGATATATTATGTTTCCTGATGGAATGCAAGAGGAAACAAAGTACCACTCATAAAATAATTCTTAACAATAATAACAAAATCTAATTTTACATTAATCTAATCAAACCCAAGAGATGGTGTATCAGAAATGCTAGATGTACAGAAATCTATAGAGTGGTACCCTGCAATGGATGCAAGCAGCCATTCCCCAAATACAGGAAATGGATGATAACCTATCTTTACTTGGGCTCCCTGCAGGAGTGTATCCCAAGACAAGGAATAAGAGGACAGGGAAGTGAAGGCAGCCCATATATTATATTCAGTGTACTACAATATACCAATCTAAATAATGGAATTACCAATTTTTCTTAACAAATACAAGTTTATTTAATAAAAATAGGAGAAGAAAGATCATATGCTAAATATTGTAAGCTTAAGTCAAGAATCTTTCTTTGAAAAATTCACATGGGCTCAATATTGTCCACAGATTATGAATCTGAAATCATTAGAAGCTAATAAAGGAGCAAAATACGGAAGGAACCCCAAGGGAAAAGAATGGAATCATTAGAATAAGCTGGCTCAGCAACAGAGGAGTGCAGATGGGGAGCAACTGGCAAGTGATCTAAAGAGTAAATGCAGGAATTATTGTATTTACATTGTGGTCTCCACGTACCTACAAATGGTTCAAGCCACTGTACTACCTGTGGGGGTTTTTTATTCACTAAGTTTATTGGTGTATTTTAGGTAAATATTATGATCACATTCTTCATAGGGAATTAGTACTTGTACAAGAATGTTGGTTCTTATTTTTCCCATTGCTCTTCCCTCTTTTCAACCCGTCCACTCCTCCCTATTTACAAAAGTTTTGTTTCCATTTTTTCCTCATTTCCCTCCACTCTTCTATCAGTTCCCCTACCCCTTTGAATATTTTCTTCCTATTTCACAGTATTTATTACACATTTTGGTTCTCTTTTACACTTTCAGTTTCTCTCACAGATAAACAATTAGTAGAAATACCAATGTTTTCACTTAGCTTTTGTTGTTGTTTGAGTTGGCCTTGAACTCACTATATAGCTCAGGTTGGCCCTTGAACTCATGGTATTTCTCCTGCCTCAGCCTCACAAGTGCTGGGTTAAGAAGTATGTGTCATCATGCTTAGCTTTTCACTTAGTTTAAGGGGAAAAAAAAAGCTTCACAATTTACACTAAAGACTTTGATATCTCCTAAATTATATAACAAATTCCTTCATCCTTTTATTTACCAGCCTTTGCTACTGATATGTGCTTTCTACACTGCAATGTGAAGAAAATTCTTCTTACACATGTAGAATCCATGCAACACTGTTTCTTGATCTTCAGAGAAAAACTGTTCTTTAGTGCAGTTTCTGGCTTGTTTCTTTCTATATTCACTTCACTCTAGAATGTTCTCAGACCATCTAATTTCTTATTCCTAGGCAGAGTACTGTGCCAAAAGGTTAAAATATTTTCACTACCAAATCTCATGATTTCATTATATAGAACTAATACATTTAACTTATTTATTTTTAAAACAGCCTATCTTCATAGCCATTCTATTTCTGCTAACCAGGCCAACTTAAAATGTCAATCACAAGTAGTCGTTGATAGGCAATATACTGTTGAGATGCCTATCCCAATCAAATGATCAGAAGACTCTTTAATGATGTCCCACATGCCATGTCCATTTATGTTTAGTTTATAAAGCAGATGGATTTAGATTTTCCTTTTTTGCTATAAAGTTCCCCAAGGGACAGTCTCAAACCTGTCATATATATTAAAAGTCATTAACTCATTCCTTCCAGCTGTACAATGTAGTAGTTCAGCCTGAGCAATTTTACCAAAACACTAATTGGAGAGTAAACATGTTTGTTAGAAGGAAATCTAAATTTAGCAATCTACTTCCCTTGCTTGCTTTGCCCTCATTTGCTTAGCTAACATGAGGCAGAGGTAAAGAAAAAAGGAATAAGCATTGGCCCAATTAGAGATATACTGTAAAATGCTCAGGATAATTTTGGATTAATAGACATTTTTTTGTCTAAATTTAGTAATAATGCTTCTAGAATTTCTCTCAATATACATGATAATGACATTTGGGCTGAAACATACGTTTTTTGTTTCCTGTTAAATGAGTTATCTTCTTTATGCACTTCAAGTCAGAAATGTTAAATGTTTTCAAATACATTTCCAGTATTGAGATGATTATATCAGATCTAATATATTGATAAGGGTCATTTAGCTTATATATGTATATATACTTTTAAAACATAATGTGATTGGAACGAGAAGGAAATTTAGATTATATTATTTCTTTTACTTGACTGTCCCATAATACCTGCGTTATAGATGTTGCTGCTGTGATTTTTTTACAGATGTTTACAATTTTTACAATATCACTGTAAATTGTGCCCTTAAGTTTTCAAAAGTACTCGTCTTTATCATGTTAAGTACTTTTTCCACCTGTACTCTTGTTTAGAAATCCAGCTCAGTGGTGCCAAGCCTGCCTCCCAAGAGCAAGATCCTGAATTCAATCCCTGGTATGGGGGGGGAAAAAAATTGAGATTCCAGCCTTATGTGTTCACATTTGCTGGTATAATTTATCATTTTATTCCTGATCTTCTGGAATCACTTTTTTCTATAATTACTGTTTGTCTCTTGTTTTCAGAATAGAGTTTTAACTTGTGCTCTAATATGAAAATTTTAATCAATCAGTTAAACCTATATAGTTACTAACATAGATATGTTTTGTGTTATTTCCATCAAATTGTTTTTTTCTCAGTTTTTATGGTTTATTAAAATTCTTTTCTCTGTGCAAAATAGGATTTTTATAGCCACTCACTTATTTAATCTTTAGAAATGACTCTGTTCATCATATTTTTCTAGGATATTTTCTAGAAGCTTCACAGTACCTGTGTCATATACATGTCTCATGTTCTTCTTATACATGGTCATGAAAATCTCTCTAAGTAGAATACAAGCTCTTGAAGGGCAGAATATCCTGAATTTCCTGCAGGCACCACTGGCTTAATGTTTAAGTTCCTATCTGAAGATGACCAAGAGCTTGTGTACCCATGGTTTGACATGTTCCTGATGAGATGTGTAAGGCAGAACTGACCAATACATAGCTGAGCAAGGTAAGCGTATCTTAGAGAAAACCTTCTAACTGGGTTTTCCTGTAAGCTGTCATGACAAGTTTTCAACTGGAGGGTAAACAGCCATTCCACCAGCAAGGCTGTCAAGGAGTCATGTACAAAGAGGAAGGGGCAAACACAAGAACTTTTTAGATCTAAATCACTGTCCCCTTCATTTTCGTAATTCTTACTTTGACCTAAGTAAAGCAGCTGCTATCGAACTGGAGGCTTTAGATAATAAAGAATTGATAAGAGAAATGATATGAAGTAAAGCAGCGATACAGATAATTTATAGGGGAGCAATCTTTGAAGCTCATGATTCTGTTTTAGTGCTCTTTACATCTGATATAGAAAAAGTTATAAAGTATTTGTGTAGCTTTCACACTTGATCACTTCTTGCCCACTTAGAAGTCTCTAATCCACCCACAAACTCCTTACCCGAACAATTGTTTTAATTAAAAACAAAATGTTCACTGAAACTTCTACAGTAATTTTACTAATCAATAAGCAGAAAAATCATGTTTTCCACACAATAACAGAGGATGTGAAGTACAGCAGATTGAGACTTGCTTGTTTTTCCTTTTAAAAATTATATCTATCAGTAGGCACAATATTTCTTTGTATTTATTCTCTAAATTTCAAACAAATTTTTATTACTATTTGCAGTAAACAATGTTTATATTTCTTGGGAGGAGTTGGTTCATATACACATTACATCCTAATTCAATTTTCATCTCCTTTTCCATCCCCTTCTTTTCCTTTCATCTCTGATTCCCCTTCCACTGGAGAAAAATCTATTCCCCTGGTTCGTATCATATTTTATTTTGTTCTTTATTTACACTTTGGATTTCTCATATAAGATTTCTCTCTAAAATTTGATTATTAACTTGTCATTTTTTAACTTGCTAGTTTGTACAAACAGGCTAAAGTCTGTTTCCTAAGTCTTTTTGGAAGTAGATGTCTAGAATTTTTTTCTTTGAGTTTATTGGTACATTTTAGGTATATTCATCACTGAGAATTTGTATCTGTACATGACATATCTTGATTATTTTTTCTCATTCTGTGTCTTCCGTTAACTCCTCCCTCCATATACATTAACTGTTTCCATTTTTTCCTTCTTACTTCTAATTTTGTTCTTTCCTTCATTTCTTTTCACCTGCTGCCCCTCCTTAGTTCCCCTTCCTTTTTAAATATTTCTTCCTTTTTCATATATATTATACATTTTGGTCCTCATTTACATCTTCAGAGATATAATTCAGTTAGGATTCTTACAGTGTAATCAGAGGAAATTCTAGGGCCCAAGCAAGTGTTTCAGAAAGTGCCTTCTCTTCTACCCACAAAATAAATGTCATGCATGACTTCTCATAACTTTAGGAAGATATTCTTCCTTTGTGGCCTTCAAAACTGTAGAATGTCTATGAATGAAAGAACTTTACAGCAATCTAGTTCACTGTTTAATCCTTAAGAAAACATTGACTATCCCTGCTATATGTTAAGCATCACGCTTAGTATGAAGAAAATAAATGATGAAACAGTATAAAACCTGTATCTCCTTAGCAAAAGGGGGGAAAAGGCATTCTTACAGCAAATAAACTTTCATTATATTATAATTCTTAATGTTTTCTAATGCAAGGTCATTGACACACGAAAGGACTCAGCTGATCAGTAAAACTCCCTGTCAATGGTATATTTGCTTTGGTTAAAAAAAAAAAAAAAGAATGGTCAATGTTTCTCTGGTATATTTATATAACTCTACAAAGTGAACTAATGTGATTTTACCTTTATTAGTTTCCTAGGATTGCCACAATAAATTAACACAAACTGAGAAGCTCAAAACAAATTTATTCTTTTACAGTTCTGTAGATCAGAAGTCAGAAATCAAGGTGCTAACAAGGCCATGATTTTTCTAGGGGCTCTTGGAAAATGAATATTTTGCCTGTTCTACATTCTAGTGGATAATGGCTTTCATCTTCCTTGTTTCTGTGTGTTCTCTTCCTCTTGCAGAAAGATAAGTCATTAGTTTCAAGATCTTTAATTAAGTATATCTACAAAGTCCTTATTTCCGGGGGCCGGGGAGTTAGCTCAGTGGTTCCGGCGCTTGTCTTGCAAGCGCAAGGGCCCGGGTTCGATTCCCCGGTAACCACATAACAATGACCCACACCCAGCAGCAACCAGTACCACACACCACAGTGCCGGGCGTGATGGCTCACGCCTGTAATCCCAGCACTCGGGAGGCAGAGGCAGGAGGATTGTGATGTGAGTTGGAGGCTGAGCTCAGGGCCAGCCTGAACCACAAAGCGAGACCCTGTCTCAAAAAAAAACCTAAAAAAAAAAAAAAAAAAAAAAAAAAGTCCTTATTTCCAAACAAGGTCACATTTGGAATTTCTGATAAATGTGGATTTTTGGAGATACCCTATCCAACTCAGTGCAGTTTCTATGGTCTTTTGACTCCAAATATGTATTTATCTAGATTCATAGATAGAAGAATAAGCTATTAGTGTGGATGTATATTTCTCAAATGTTATTATTTAGATTACAAAATAAGTGAATTCAATACTTTCCTTGTACTAAAAGGATTTAGGAAAACACTTTTTTGCAATGATACTGAAATAAGGACTTCTTACGCATGTTTTGAAAGCTATTCAAGTTTAATAAAATAACTTAAAAATCAACTTCATTATTTTCATGTGCCTTACGCTGGTCTTATAGGTTTTTGGATATACTAGAACATCCTCAAATGTTTCTTTTAGCATGTAGATTTGTAAGTGGCTAAGGATATGATATGAGCAATATACAATATACTGTGCAATAATTTATACCCAAAAAGAAAATATTACAAAAAATAGTATTCATCCTACGATCCACTTTAGACATCTGGCTCTAAAGACATTTACCTTGTCAGAGAGATAAATCCCCAAAGGTTATTTTTCAACAACAAAGTTTTTTTTAACAATAAAGTATTGTACTTCAACTTTTTAACAATGAAGTGCTGTACTTCACAAATCCATGGTTTATGGATTTTATAGGGTCTATCAAAGGTCCTATCTCCAAAATATTTTGAACAGTATTGTTAAATGAATAATACTCTTTAAAGTAGCATTTTAGAACTGCAGATGTAAACACATTAATGGGTTGTAAAATCAATTCACTGAATTATATCCAACATTAACAAAGACAAATAGAAGACAATGAACACTGAATGTAGTTTAGTATTTCTGAAAAACTTTCAGTTGTGCTTTTTGTACTGAGTTACAATATAAAGTATTTTCTATATACTACTTTGCTGAGAATCAATCAGAGGTTTGAAAGCTTCTGCTGTAAGGTGATAATGTACTCATACATTGTTTATATAGTCTCATGCTGGAAAGAATATAAGTATACAATATCTTTTGCTAAGGCTGGGGATTTAGCTCAAGTGATAGCTACTTTGCAAGTACAAGGTCCCAAGTTCAATCCCTTGTACTGCAAAAACACAAACAAACAAAAACTCTAATATTTTTTGCTGTGTATTTTTCCAATATGTAAGAAAAATTTTCTGTGAAGTAGTTTTCAGTCCAGTGATAATTTTAACATTTTCATTATATAGAACACAAATTCCACTGAGACGGGCATCTAAGCATCCCTAATGAATCTCAGAACTTGAGAGTCAAAAGTAGCCTTAGATTATTCAATATATTTATGGATAAACACAAGGAAGGCAAGAAGTACATGCCTAAAACAAAGTTACACAGTCACTCGCAGAGTTCCTATCAATATTTGTGCCTCCTGGCTCCCATCTTATAGAGTGTATAAAACCACCACACTGGGCCAGAGATTCAGCTCAGTTGTTCCAGTGCCTGCCTTGCAGGTACAAGGGCCTGGGGTCAATTCCCAGTAATCGTATACAAGAATGCTGAGCATGGTGAGTCAGGCCCACCAGCAATCAGTACCACATACCACAATGCCAGGCAAGGTGGCTCATGCCTGTAATCCCAGCACAAGGGAGGCAAAGACAAGATTGCTGAGTTCAGACCAGTATAAACTACAAAGCAAGAGCTTGTCTCCAAAAAAAAAAAACATAAAAAAAACACCAATTAAATTTGTGGTTTGAGTAGAACATCAATTAATCATATAATTAAATATATTTAAAAGGTTTTGAGAGCTCATCATCAGAAATAAATAACTGTTTTTTACAATGAATGTGTGTGTGTGTGTGTGTGTGTGTGTGTGATATAAGGAATTGAACCACGTCCTTCATACTGAGTTACATCCCAAATCCTTTTATCCATCCATTTATTTACTTAGAGATAGGGTCTCGCTGAGCCACTAAGCTGCCTAAGCTGGGCTTGAACTCAAAAACCTCCTACTGCCTCCTCCTCCCAGAGTACTGTATTATAGCCTTGTACAACCACAATTGAGCTTATTTTTTAAAATTCTCTAACCAGTACCACATAACACAGTGCCAGGCGTGGTCACTCACGCCTGTAATCTCAGCACTCGCGAGGCAGAGGCAGGAGGATTGCTGTGAGGTGAGTTTGAAGCTGAGCTCAGGGCCAGCCTAAACTACAAAGAGAGACTCTGTCTCAAAAAATCTAAAAAAAAAAAAATTGCTAATTTGTATAACTTAAGCAATACTCTCTTTGAAACTATATTAGTAAATATGGGACTTACTTTTAAAATCAGTAATCTCTTGGCTAAAATTAAACTGTTAGAAGATCCAAATCCCACTTGAAGTTGTCTGAAATACTTGTCAATTTTGTGTTAGAACTCAAACAAAATATTTATTTAATGAGTATCTTTGTAACTTAGAGTGAAGTTCTAACCAGAGTGAAGTGTAACTCAGAGTGAAGTCCTAATATTATAAAAGTGAGGACTATCTGTTCTCTATTACTTAATTAACATATGTTATCAAATTAGAAGGAGTCAAGATTAATAGTAAGTCTGTAGATGACTCAGAACTTGGGAAAAGATCCATTTTGCCTCCAGGTTTGATTGACTACTTCAGAACTCCAGGAAAGGAATTACAGAATGTTTTGTTTTAAGTTCTATTTTGTAGTTACAGTTAAATGAGTGTTCTTCCATCATTCCTGTCTCTTGTTTTTTTTCTTTAACCCACCATTATTCACTTGAAAGAAATAAGGCAATTAGGAAAAAAGCTGTAAATTTAAAACTGGAAGAAGAGGCAGTAAAATCACTACTCTTTGCAAATGGCATAACTGAGTAAATGGAAGCGTAAGACAAATTAACTAACTAGTATAAATAGAGAATTTATTACATATCAGGGTACAAAATCAATATACAAAATTAACAACACACATAAGAGTATATACTAGGAGAAGAATTTATAAATAATTAGGATATAGCTGGGCATAGTGGTGCATGCTCATAATCCTAGCACTCAAGAGTCTGAGTCTCCAAGGCCAGAGATTTATTTCACTGGTTCCGGAGCCTGGCTTGCAAATGCAAGGGTCGAGGTTTGATGTCAGGCATGGTGACTCATGCCCACTAGCAGTCAGTACCACATACCACAACGCCATGTATGGTGGCTCCCACCTGTAATCCCAGCACTCTGGAGGCAGAGACAGGATTGCTGAGTTTGAGGCTGAGCTCAGGGCCAGCCTGAACTACAAAGTGAGATCTGTCTCAAAAAACTAAAAAAAAAAAAAAAAAAAAATCTGACACTCCAAGAGTATTGTTGTGAGTTCAAAGCCAGCACAGGCTACTGCACAGTGAATTTAGGGCCAACCTGAACTATAAAGTGAGACTCTGTCTCAAAACTAAAACAAACAAAAAAAGGAAAATTAGGATACAAAACATGCAAAACTAAGAGAACACAAAACAATTAGAGAATACAATGAAACAAGAAAAACTTTTTTGTTTTTTAATTCCTCTCCTGGAGTTTTGAAGTAGTCAATAAAATGTAGAAATTGACAGGGAAGCAATACTCCTAAATTCATTCCTAGAAGCAAGCGTTATCCTGATACCAAAACCAGAGAAGAATCCAACCAAAAAAGAGAAATTTAAGCCAATTTTCCTAATTAGCATAGATCAAAAAATCCTCAATAAGATACTGGCAAACAGAATGCAGCGAATCATCAGAAAGTTACACACCATGACCAAGTAGGAGGTCCAACAGCCAATAATGTTGAAAAAAAAGAAACCTACAAAAATTGTAGGGTTATCTCAATCTGATACAAGCCATCTATGACAAAAAAACAGTCAACAGCATAGTAAAAGAAAATAAAACTGAAAGCTTTCACTCTAAACTCAAGAACAAGACAGAGTCCACTGTCAGCTGTCACCACTCTTATTTGATATACTTCTGGAAACATTAGCCAGAGCTAGTAGACAAGAAAAGTAAATAAAAGGAATAAAGGTAAGAAAGGAAGAACTTAGATTATCATTATCTGCAGATGATATGATACTCTACACGGAAGAACCCCCAAAACTCCACCAAAAGACTTCTAGATATAATGACTAATATTCTTCATCAGATCTGGCACCACCCAACTTCTGGCTCTTCTCTAGGTAAAAACGACAACAAAAGGTAAATGTT
The DNA here is from genome assembly GCA_004026965.1 of Petromus typicus. Classification (NCBI taxonomy): domain Eukaryota; kingdom Metazoa; phylum Chordata; class Mammalia; order Rodentia; family Petromuridae; genus Petromus; species Petromus typicus. The sequence goes on from PVIR01015250.1 coordinate 37,098, forward strand.
TGGAATTCATCCAAACATCTGTGACATTGAGGGAGCACAACAGTACAACTAACGACACTTATGAAAGTAGATTTTCAGAACTGCTTGAGAAAGTAAATAGAATGACAACATAAGTGTATTCAAAGCAGGAGGTCTTTTGAAGAAGATTTACGGCAATGTTTCTTTTACTGTAGTAATTTTTAAAACATAAACATCCATTACATTTTTATTACACCTCATATTTTAATCCAAAAAATTGATCAAACACACATATGAACACTATATAAAAACACTGTATAACAAATAAGTAAATAGAAAATTTGCATGAACAAAATTAAAAGAAATTAAGAAAATATACATGCAAAGGAAATTTTCCTAAAATGTAATAGTTCCTGGAACTATGTAAGAAAAAGACAACACTTCAAAAGAAAAATAATCAGAGAGGATGGGACTATAATGTTATTCACTGAAGTGTTATTTTTTAATAGCAAATAACTGGAAACAACCTAAATACTAATCAACTGAAAAGTAGACAAAAATAATAACAGGTGTAATGTACAATGGAATAGTATGCCATTTTCTCATTTTATAATATAAAGATTAAAATGAAAAAAGAGTACTAATGGAAAAATCTGCAAGATGTATTGCTAAAGAAAAAGTGTAAAAAAGTAGATATATACTCTTAAAAGCTGGCTTTGGTATCTGCTATGGAAATGAATCAAAAAGAATAAAGCTTGAAATCTATGTGACTATAAGAACTAAAAGGACTGTTTTAGAGAACTGAATTACTGTGCAGTTTTGGGTCTACTTTAGCTTCAGTACTATATGCTTTTGTCACAGTCAATGGGAAAACAGCTGACAGAAGATAAGATGCTTCTATTACTGATAGAAGATGGAGAGGGAGAGCCTCCTTCCAGCCAGCACAGAAAATCTGGAAATTGTATTTGACTACCTTTAGTGCCCAGGATGAAATAAAGCAATAAAGCCCAAGGTACTAACCAAAAAACTAGCAGAGGACAAACTAGCTACTCTGATAATCTGAAAAGAGGCAATGGAATTGTGGTTATGGATTAAAAATCAAGGCCAGAAAGAAAAGAAGCTCTGAGACAGCACACTAAATAATATTCATTTTTCTCCTTTCTTCTGTCTTTTAAACATAGGCCTTTTTTCTTTGCATCACACACTGAAAAAGCAAGAAAACAGAGACACAAACAAACATGGTGGAAGGGAAGGGGTGCATGGTAATATACTGGAGCCTAAAAGAATCAGAGAGAAACCATATCAAGAAAGAATGGGTAAATAAAGTATAAAACACTATCAGAGTAGAAGATTTACCAAAGGATGGAATAATTTTAAATGAAGAAACTACTGAGATCCAGGAATTTCTTCACAGTCATAAGACCAAAAGGTAAATCATGTTTTATAGACAATGGCTCATCTGGTTACAAATTTTCAACTTACAAACAAAAATTTTCAGAGTGCCAGGGATTTAGCTCAGTGGTTCTGGCACCTGTCTTGCAAGCGCAAGAACCAGGGTTCGATCCCCGGTAACCACATACAATACTGGGCATGGAGACTCACCCCAGCAGCAATCAGTACCATATACCACAGTGCTGGGCGTGGTGGCTCACACCTGTAAACCCAGCACTTGGGAGGCAGAGGCAGGAGGATTGCTGTGATGTGAGTTGGAGGCTGAGCTCAGGGCCAGCCTGAACTACAAGCAAGACCCTGTCTCAAAAAAAAAAAA
>PVIR01015251.1:0-38651 GCA_004026965.1 Petromus typicus
TTTTTTTGAGCTCTTTATATATTCTAGATAATAGCCCTTTATCTGAGGAACAGCTGGTAAAGATTTTTTCCCACATTGTTGGTTGCCTGTTTGCACTGTTGGTGGTTTCCTTTGCTGTGCAGAAGCTTTTTAAAAGAATGAGGTCCCATTTGTTGATTTCCTCAGCCATTTCCTGTGCTATAGAAGTTTTGTTCATGAAATCTTTCCCTAATCCAATGTCTCCATATCTTGACAGAAGACAAACATACAGGTTCCTCTGGAATCTCCAGGGAGACCTGGGAAAGCTTCAATAAACTTGTCTATGCAATTCTTCAATCATCAATTGGTGACGGCTTTCTATCTTAATAAGAGATGAAGATTGAAGACTCACCACTCAAGTTTTCATTCACTATTTGGTAAGATTAGTGTCTTGGTATCAAAGTGGACCTTAAAATGTGCTTCAGTCAACATTTGCATTTTAGTATGCTACTGCATACATAAGATGAAAACAGAATATCTGCCCATCTCAGTAGAAAATTAATCATTTATAGTAAAGTTGAAATCACTAAAACTGTACCATAATATTAATTTATAAGACATATAGATATGTGTCTTATATTACTATATATACTGTTTGTTTGTCAGACTTTGGATAAATAAAGTTTGGTGAGCCATACCATAGAAGTTCTGAGTCATAAACTTTATTCAGAACTCATTTAATAAATTAGAAAAAAATTAAAATATTATTAAATTGGCCTAATCAAAGTTGAAAGCAAAAGCACTGGCCACGTATCCAAATATGTGAAGTATTTTGTAATGGACAAGTGAAGTATTTTTTAATGGATAAGTGGTTGTATTTATTCTAGTAAACACAAAAGTTAAGCCAGTTGATTGAAGGTACAAGAGAACAATTTTGACTAAAAAAGGTTGTGAAAGGAAAACACTGTTTTATGAGGTAGTGAGTTTCTTATAGTGAGATCTGCTTACTCTAAGCAAACAACCGAAGTAGGAAACAAAAATATCCTATTTTTAAAATTCTCTTCTAAAGGAAACATTTAATATTTCATGATACCAAGAACAAGTAATCCTAGAATTAGACTATCAACTGTGTCTAAGGAGGCAGAGTGTGCCTAAGGAGGCAGTCTTAAATATAAATGTTCTTAGTTATGAGCATTTTGAAGGTGTCCCTCTGCCAAGACGTAAGCCAAGTTTCACAACATCTGTCTGTTCGGCAACAGATTCAGTATCCAGCTCACATTGATGGGCCTTCTCCAAGTGGAAAGAAAGACAAAATATTCTTCCATATTGTCATCATAACGACAACAACAACAAAAAGGATGAGATTTTAGAAGATTGCTGACTAGTCCTTAAATTGAAAGATGGGCTTGTTAAAGAGAGGTAGCAGGCCTGAAGGAATCTTGCAGTCATTTACACAAATGCTTATTTTGATTTGTGGTGCCTCATCCTTATTAACATAATATAGACGGAGCCAGTGGGGTAAACAATGTATTCTTCTTCCAGGAAATGTATAGGCCATTGAATCAATGTCAAAAGGTTTACTTACTAAGGTAAGTGATGAGGTATTCAACTTTATTTTGGCTGTAATCATAAATAAATGTAGTCTAAAACTCTATGATCCTCTGTTTTCATGTCCAACTAAAGACCGCAGATATACTGCTTTATATTCCTGTGGATTAAATATAGATATTTACATAAAGCCTAAACCCAATCATTTCCTTTCTCTGTCCATATTTTCCTCACTTACAATATAAGAAATTTAGAAGATAATGTTTCTAAACTGAGTCTACCTGATAATTCTGAAATGAGTTATTGTCATATAAAAGGGAAAAAATCAAATTTTTGTCAGGAACGCTAATCTCAATCCTTCTAAGACTATGATCACAGTTTTAGGCTCTCTAAGACTTTCTCAGCTTAAGCCAATATGAAGATAATAGCTTCTTTTTTCGCCTAGAAGCAACTGACACACAGTCCTTGGTAAATATTTGCTGCCTGGCTGAACTTCATGTCCGTAACTTAATATACATCAATATGTTTGTAGTCAAATGTTTACATTTATGCACATCTAAGCCCACAAAATTACTGCAAAGATAATGGAAGAAGAAGTAGAGTCTGAAAAGTGTGATACAGGATGTAGATAAATATGGCTAGTCAAACCCACTTCTACAGAGCCCTTCTGCCCTGAGATTGCTATAAAGAGTTGAATGTTTGTCTCTACCCCAAGTTTTGTAGTTTGAAGACCATAGGTTCAAAATGGGGGTGAAACTAAAGCTGTGGGTGATTATTAGATGTAGATAAGACTGTAAAAGTTACAACTTCAGGGTGTGATTATTATCCATATAAACAGAAGAGACTGGAGCTTCTTCTTTCATGTGAAGACACAAGGAAAGCACAACCCCCACCCAGCCAGGAAGGGCTGTCAGCAGGTGATGAATCTGTATGCACACTGACCTCGAACCTCCCTGCCCCAGAACTGTGAGAACTAAATGTCTTTTGTTTAAACCATCCACTGCATGGTATTTTACTATGGTGGCACAAGCTGCCTAGTATAGCACATATTACATTCCATCAAATGAATACAAGAGCCTCCACCCCTGGAAAGGAATTTCTATTTTGTTAATGCAAACTCCAGGGAAATTTTCCATAAAAGCGCTAAGTTGCCACTCACCTCATACATATTTTACTCTTGATTTTCCCACTTTTTATCTTTTGTCTTCTCCTACTCTTCCTCCTGTTAATTTTCTCCTCTTTCTTCTTTTTCTTTCTTCCAACTGCTTTATTATTATGAATTAGCACAAGTAACATTCCACAGATTGCTCTGAACTTATTTTTGTGTAACGGCACACAGAAAGACCCATAGACCTACAAGCACTCCTCACCAAAATAAGTTAATTACAGCCTGTTCTTTGCTCTTGTTCACATACTAAGGAGCACTGATTAAGTTCAATGGAAAATGTAAATGAAGAAATAAACACATACACAAACATACATTGTATACAAATACTCTTACATTTCTGTGGCGAAGATTATAGACTACACTTTAGGAAACCTTTTCATTTTTTTCTCAAGCAAGTATAAAAGACAATTAGATCAACTGGAAAGAATAGACTTTAAAAATCATACAATATTTGATGTTTTTTTTTTAAATCAAGTAGAAAGGCCAGGGATTGAGTGGAAACGTTTTGTTAATGTTGAAACTTACAGGTCTATATAAAGCTCATTAAAAGGTGATGGGAAATATGCAGATGAGATCAAGTTGGTAATTGGCTAGTTTTGAATCCATTAAAAAGGTCATAGGGTTGTTTGGATGGGTTATGCTTTATAAAGAAATGATTAGAGTTATATTTATGGGCCAGTGGGTTATAAGGCTGAGACTAGCTTGCTTATCTAATGTCCAGGGTGCCATTAAACTGGGGACAAGGTCATGAGGATAGGATTAGATTTGAGGAATATAGCATTCATGATCCTACCAGATAGGTTATAGTGTTATTTTTTAAAAAGTCCCATGTTTGATAGCAATGAGAAAATGAGACTCTAATTAGATTTCGTTTGTATGTTTAGGATTTCTAATGCTCTAATGCCTTAAATGTAGGAAATACTTTCCAGAATTTATGTGGCACTGGGACAAAGATATTACAAAGAGTTTATGTACCAATCTAAACTATTAATTCCTACCAGAGTTAAAGTTTTCTTTGACCTTATTAGAATTAAATAGAGATGATATATGGATAGATAGACAGATATAGATTGTATATATAGTGAGAGAGAGAGAGAGAAAGAGAGAGAGAGAGAAATTAATTTCAAAGCACAGAAATGGAAAGGATGCGATTTTATTGCCAGATTTGTAAGGAGAAAGTTGGAGAGGAAAGAGTGTTTACAAAGAGTCACAGAAAGTGGAAGATATACTAGCTACAAAGTGGTCAGGGAAGATTGATAAATCCTCTCCAGAAGAGCTAGATCCATGAAGCACATGGGAATTGAAAATGTACCCATACTTTCAGGAACTGTGAGAGTCTGTGTGTCTGCCAGGGAGATTTTGAAATAACAAGGTGGGATGCATAGATATGTGTGCTTTTTTGTTCAGGGTTTCAGCAAAGAATAAAGAGCTAGGCCAAAGTTTGAGATTAGTTATTGTATATTCTAATTAATATGCCTTAATAATTCCACTCTTCTTCCCCAAAATGTATTCCAAAGCAAAACGATGCCACAAATGAAGAGCAAAATCACAAAAATGTACTTGTTCATGTTAACTTTAAAATATCAGTTTCTGCTTCTTCTACTAAAGGTTTAGCTCCACTTAAGACTTTTAAAGATTTGAAGAAGTCCCACAGCTACAAAAATGTGCTTCCATATCCTACATTAGTGTAAGCTTTTTGGATGACAGATACCACTTTACATTTTCTAACCTCAAACAGAGTAGTTATTAATATCTTTGTGAATAATTGTTCTAAGGAACATTCTTCTGGAAAGTACTATTCTCAGAAAAGAGAAGTCTTTACAATAACTGATAAGGAAAAAGACACCAGGGTATTCAATTCTTCCATTTTTAAATAGAAGATAAAAAATACCAATGGGTACATGAAAATGATGTCTGAGTAGAAGAATTTATTTTATTTGTCCATTGTAAAGTAGGATACAACCTTAGGAAAATTTGATCTCTTTTCTTTTTGTTTTCCTAAATATATTTTTAGGGTTAGATGATCTTTATAATGAAAGACACAGTCTTTGGCCCATAATAAAAACTTGACTCAGATGATTACTTGCAATATTTCTGATCTGGATTATCTCAGAAATACAGACATACACAGTTCAGTGAGAAGTTTGTAGTTTCAGAGTGGGAGGCCTTGCTCATACTATTTCAAGATGTTCAACAATGTAATACCTTCTTTTATGTTACCCCGAGGGAATATTTTTATAATGGAGAGAGAGAAGAGAACAATAAGTAGAATTGTCATTAGTTGCCTTCTTGGCTATTAAATAAAACATGATGTTTGATATAAATATAATAACTTTATCACATGAGAAATGCTACAAGCAGCTTTTTCTGAGAGATGCATTCTGGACAGATGAGGAGCCACTGATTGACAAGAACACTGAGCTGACGAAGATGCTGACCTCCTAGAGGTCCTTCTCTCAGCCTCTTATCTTTCCACTAGGTGTCGATTAGGACTAAACATTTCCTGATAATAAGACTTCACACTATTCCTCCCTACCCTTACCAGCCCTATTCTTGAATCCACCTTCTTTAATGAAAATAATATAGCTAAGTGGTTTCCATCAAAATTTGCCTTTGTTGCCCCAACAAAAAGATCCTTGTTATAAAGCAAGTTGGAATAATTGAAAACAGCTAGAATGCTTCCTTATTCTTCCAGCTACCATGTTATATTTAGCAGAAAATAATCAAGTGACTTGCTTTCTAGAGTCACTCAGCTCTGAGGAAATTTCTACCCATTTTCTCTTCCTGCAATTTCTACTCTAGGACACTATGCAAGCAGTTAAAATTCTTTGTTCAACCAGGATGAAAATTCCAAACCTCTCATTACCTCACTATGACTTAGGGCTCAGTAATATAGGAACAGAAATAGAATACTCCTAGGTTTTAAGTGCACACTTTAATTGTTTTCACTATGTATTTAAAAAGAAAAGAAATGGAGAATATCCACTTGTTTTTACTCTCTTTCTTTTCTCTTTTCTCCCTCTGTCTCTTAATATTTTACCCTTGGGTTCTTAAAGTACTGCATATTCTTACAGATTGTTTTTTCGTAACCACACAGATGTAATGATTAAGTGTGTGTCCTTTCAAATTACAAGGTCTATGAAGATGACAACTTTGCCTTATTTTTCTTTCTATCTGACCCTTTCCTGGTCCAGTGCCCAGTAGTAAATAACCATCCAATAAATTACTCTTTGATGAATATAAAAATGAATGAAAGCGTTTCCTAAAATCTCATTAGTGAGACTCACTATAACTATCTTTTAAAAATAGAACTGAAGCAATTGATCTTTACCATCAATTTCAGTTAAGTCATTTTGTGGTCTATGATTAAAAACAAACAAATAACCCAAAACATTATAAATAATCTTTAGGTGAACTCATTCAACCCAATGTCCTTGTGAATCTAAAACAGGTTTATTTTAATGTTTGAAAACAAAGCTAGATTTGTATGCTGAATCTTGAACTGGGGTGAATTGTGTTAGAACTCTCTGAAAACAAGTGGCTTGCATGATGAAAACTGACAACACTCTTAACTATAAAATCACTAATGGGCATCACCATGATAATCAGGTGTGTTTATTCATTAGGAGCAAGTCTTCAGTAAGACTGCTTTCCCTCATCTCCCCCTGCATTATTTCTTCTACCATGGCTGTCAGTCTGGGCTCACCTGGCTAATTCACGGAACAACTTTGAGCAGGTGAGAGCTCAAAGCAACAACTCATATTTCTCTTCGATCATCCCTTCCTCTGGGAAGCACTGAGTTTGACTTGATCTTCAGTCCTCACCCACAGGCTCATGCTTGGGCAGAAGAAGTGAAGGAAACAGCATGGAAAGACCTCCTTGAGGCCAGACAGTGGGATAACCATCTGTGATACTAGCAAAAGTGTGAAACAAAATAAACAACAGCAAAAGAAAAAGGGAAGCTGAACAATTGGTTCTAAATTTTCCTTACATAAGCAAGGCTTCCTTCAAACCAGACATCTTTCAGTTAGAATATATCTTCTCTGGGGACATTTATGAATTCACTCAATTATTCATCTGTACAATAAGGTCTCTTTTTTCCCATCTATCCCCTAAATTCAGTATCACTTATCCAGGGTACACTATTCTTACCTCTTACTTTAAATCCTGTAATAGCACAATTGTACCCAATAGGTTCTAGCCATACCAGCTGGTTTGTAGAAATCCAATTCTGTTTTGGGTCCTCTTTGTCCACACTCTTGCTTAGAACTCTAACTTCTTTCTACTACTCTTAGGATAGAATTCTAAATTCATGATCAGTCTTAGTACTCCCTCATAACCCACCACTGCCTGACAGAAGTCAGTACATTCACCCATGTAAATGGACTAATGTCCATGTAAAAGCTGATAATAACTTTTATGTCATAATACTAAAGAATGAGAGAAGTGCACATACATGAAAGATGCTTTTCTAAGTTATGTTAAACAGGAGTATTTGATAAATTAAATGCAAGAGGGAAATGAAAGATCAAGACAGTGTCCACTTTGGGCTAGAGAGATTTACTCTAGAATATTATCTAATTTAGTAGTGAAGACTGAGTAGGAAACATCACTTACCAGCTTCATTGGTGATGGTTAAGTACCGTCTTAAGTACTCTTGCTATGCATCTATATGTAGCATGATTGCATGATAAAGCAAGGAAAGAAGATTACGGGAAACACTGATATAACACTCACTACATGTTAGACACTCTTCATTATGTGCTACAATACTCAGCTTTTGAAATTCTCAGAACACCTCTGTGTGTAAGAGATAATCAGTTAATCAGATAATCAGATAATCATTTGATAAGAAAGAAAACTAAAATAAAGGGAGTTGAAATAGGCCATCTTAGTTCAAAGAGCCGGGTCAGGGAAGTAGAATGTAAGTCAGTAATACAGAACGATTTGAATCCTCAGTCCAAGAGCAGGCTGGAAATATCCACTTGTCGTATTTAAGAGATAGTCAAGAGATATTTTTGCATATGTAGAAAAAGAGCATTTTTTAAAAAACAGAAAAATTTTAAGCTTTAATATTTGCATTAAGCAAAGTTGAGAAAACTAAATTAACTAAATAAAATTTCTTTGGTATATTTGAATTCTGTGATATTGAGACAACCAAAAAATACACAATTTTGCCTTTTGGGGGGCTTTGATGCCAGGCTGTGTAATTTTGTGTTCTTTCGATATTCTTGGATCTTTAAGAGTCTTTGTGGGGAGAAAGTACCAGCTCAAGTGGTGCTTAGGGCTGACAGATCAGGACGTTGTAAGGAGTGGAGAGTGGGGCGTGGATAGAAGTTTTGAAATCATTTAAAAGGCAAACACAATGTGAAATTTTCTACCATGGACAAAGAATACAAAAGCAAACAGTGCATGATGTTGACAAAGGGTACATCACAAGGGGCCGGTGGATTCACTTTAGAACAGCCCAGCTTCCCTGGGGACTCTGTCTCTCAAAATGATGTTTTTCCTCCATTCCTCCAAAACATTCTTTCCCTTTCACTTTCTTTGAAGTTAGGTGGCTTAAGAGCTGCTCAGATTTTGTCAAAGGAAATGTTCTCAGCATTTTAGCTATTCCACAAATAAGATTTTGGTGAGAAATTTCAAACTGGCATCGATGTGATGTAGTCTGTATAGAACTGCACATAGTTTAATTCTAAAATATGCTTATTTAAAATTTTCAAACACTTAAAATCTACACTTCAAAGTCTAAATAGTTAATGATTTCCCCCTTTTCCCTGAGAAATAATTATGTGAAATAGCCTTGAAGAATATGGAATGAAAGTTATGTGGTATTTAAAGTTGTTCCCTATTTTTTAAGTATTCTATTAGGAAAGCTACCAAGTACAAATACTGAGTAGTGATTGGACTGTTTATCATGTGGGATAATTTCCACATTTATCAAAATTTCTTATAAGTTCCCAGGCTGGACCTCAAACTTTGTCCATACAGATACAGTTGAAACCTGGGCCCACAGGCCACATTTTTAAGCATTAAATAGAAACACTTCTGTCCATAAACAAGTGCCCAAATTTGAGAGGTGACTTAACCAGACTAGGCCCAATTGCTTCACTCAAAATAGAAGAAAAGATACAGGACATCATAATAAAATTTAAACTATCATATGAAAGCTGTCCAGAATAGTGTCTTCTTATTGCATCACTAATGCTCTTTTTGTATCTCCCATGAGCAACTAGATATCAATCCAAACTAGATATTGGATAAATATATAGTTAATTCTGGATTGTCTAAGGAGTGACTTTGAAGCCTGTGTGATTTAAGATTAAAAAACAAAAATGTAGATAGTATTGACAGTATAACTTGAGTTGAAGTTGACAGGGTGCATTCAGAGAAACACAAAAATCCATGTCAACACAACTATGTTCAATTAATCTATGTTCAATATAGGGTGATAATGAATAGTAAATAGGACTTAGAACTCAAGAATTGTAGTCAGATATCTGTGCAGGAAGACTGAGATGATGTATTAGTAACTGGGAGTCAAATATTGTGGTAAAACCTTATTGGTGAGTGACTTGACTGCTTATCTATGGTGTTAAAAGGAGCTGGTACATAAATAACATGTAGAGTTAAAGACTGGGAAACCCAAATGAAAATATTTTAAGACATACAAGCATGGGGATAGTTGTATTAACAATAAAGACAAAGTAGAAAATGCTGATATCACCTTAGAGACCAGAAGTGAGAAAGAAAATGTAGGCATCAAAAAAAGAACTGTTAACAGAGATTATTTCAGAGATACCAGAACTGGTAATGTGGAAAGAGGGAAAATTTCACAAACTCCTCCCACATGCAAAGGTAATTGTCAATAAGAGATCTGTTAGATTGATTATCTCTAGTGATCTTTTCACTGCATGCATTTCTATCAAAACTTCACATGATACATTTCAAATTTATGAAGCAACAGAAAAAATTTTTAAATGGAACTGGCAGATAAAATAGATGGAAAACATAAAAAGTAGCAATACTCATGAATGTATATTTGAATATCATAAAACTAAAATAAATTTTAACACTCTTAAAAAATGTTTATTTGATTTTTTTTTTTTTTTGAGCAGGGTCTCACTTTGTAGTTCAGGCTGGCCCTGAGCTCAGCCTCAAACTCACATCATATCAATCCTCCTGCCTCTGCCTCCCGAGTGCTGGGATTACAGGAGTGAGCCACCACGGCCGGCACTGTGGTATGTGGTACTGGTTGCTGCTGGTTGTGAGTCTCCACGCCCAGTATTGTATGTGGTTACCAGAGAATTGAACCTTGGCTCTTGTGCTTGCAAGACAGGCACTGGAACCACTGAGCTAACTCCCTGGCCCTATTTGATATTTTTTAAAAAAGAAAATAAAGGAACATTCTGTGAGGAGAGGTTGTGTTATAAAGAATTACCCTGCTATCTATTTTTGCCTAACCTCTCAAGCTTTATTCTAAATCTTGGTCAAAGTCTCTGTGATTCCACAAATCTTGCATCTGAGATTTCTAAAAATTGACTCTATGGGTGTAATGCTAAGACCTGGCACCAGCTGCAGCTCTAACCTATTGTAAGTGAGGTAATGCTGACTACTGAGCTGATGTCCAAGGGGTCTTGTTTCTTGTTCCTCTACACAGTAATGGTATCCTTCGAATGTTATCAATTCTTTGTCCTTCACATGTCCTTCAGTTCCAAACTTACTCATGATTCTATCTGAACCAACAGAAGTTATGTTTTTTAAACTTTTCTGTTATAGTTTTTGCCTCTATTTACTGCAAGTCAGAAAGTATGTGACACAATAAAGTTGCTCACACCTTTTCAACCAGGGAACAGAGAGAGTGAAGGAGCTGGAGAGAGAAATTCTTTCTTTAGGTGTCTCCCAATAAACCACTTTCCATATGAAATTCACCTCCTCACAGCACATTCAGCCATCACTTCATTCATAGGTGAATCCTTTAACAAGTATAACATCTGGATAATCCCACAACCGCTGAATACTTGAGACTTTGGGGGAAATTTTAGATCTAAACCATTGAAGGGTCTTAGATACATCACTGACTAAATACAAATTCTTAAGTAAGTAAAATGATACTTACCATGCTTTTATTTCTTTATCTTTAAAATGGTTATAGCAAAAATGTGGACAAAATAGGAGAATGTGTACTTTGTAGTTATTTAAAATGATGCTTGATAAATAGTGTCAGACACCTAGAACTGTCCTCTCTCTCCTAATCTACTGTGCTTCTCTTGTTCCACTTTATACAATAATTGTCATATTAATAAGTTTCAGTTTGCAAATTTAAGAGGAATAAAACAGAGGAAGGCAAAACAGTATTAAGTCTGCACTAAATAAACCAACATAAACTCAAAATAGAAGAATTTGCTCATGGCAATCAGTGTTGGTGCTATTTTATAATTACCTACTAGAATAATTATTGTACAAATTCAGATATTACCAAAAGTGATACTTTAAACTTTATCAAATCATATTATAATTAGTGAATAATTTAATGAATATTTTTTAAAAATTACATAGTTTCAATTAGCAAAAATGAACTGGTGCCTCAACTGATGATATTTTTAAAACTTTGTAAATTTTTGAAATTATGACTAAAATAAATACATATATGCATATTTAAAATTAAATGAATAATAGTATACATTATTCACATTATACACACACATACACACACATATTGAGACAGATTCTTTCTACAGTTCAGGTAGGCCTTGAATTCATTATATTGTCTAGGCTAGCCATCTCAAACTCATGACAGTCCTCCTGACTCAGCCTCCCAAATGCTGAAATTGCAGGCATGATCCATGATACCTGCCTTGAAATAAATTTTATCTGAATGGGGTAAAGGACATTTAGCTATTCAGACATTTAAAAACTACTCACTTCTGTGTGCAGAAGCTAATTAAAAGATGTGCATTACAGGCCTTGTACACAATGCACAGAGATGAAAAGCAGAAGAAAAGTATTTCTTTCTTTCCTTCTGTAAGCTATGCCTTGTTTCTGAACATTATAATGATCTGAATTTCCCATAAAATGTGAGTCATTACTGTGTCTTATGCATTTCTGTGTCTTATGCATTTCTTACTTGTCAATGTTTCTAAATATGTAGTATATTTAAAATAAAATTGACAAATGTATGCTTTTTAAAAATATGCACCAATCTATAAAGAACTTGTCCATAAAGAACTGCCTGAGTAAGTCAACAGTACATAACTTGTAATAAAGTATTTATGTTACCCCAAAGCTAATCTTCACAATATTATAACTAATATTTCAAAGTTCTAATAATTTACACATTACGTAGTTTTCTATGCTTCCAAAAAATAGAGACAAGTGACAATTCAATTTTACTAATTTTGTATTAAGTTACTCTTTTAATGACCTTCTATTCATAAGACTAAAATATTCAGATTATCTGACCCCGCAAATGTAAATTCTTCTCCCGCTTGTGTATCTAAATATTTTTACAATCAACACACTCTTCATTTCATCATTCCACTCTCTGATAATTGTCTATGTCTTCTATTAGCTTCAATTTCTTCACTAGTAATAATTATTCATGCTACTATATTTTTTTCATATTTATGATACTCATGTTTTTCCCTGATGATCTTCACTATTTTCTGGGGTATTAATTTTTGAACCCTGCAAAAATACTTAAGACATCCCCTAGTCTGACTTTCAGTGCATTTTCTTTACTTTAAAATGGATTGTTAAAATTCAAGATGTCTTCTAACTACCCTTTCTGTAATTAAGAGGCAGACGTGTGTCTGGATGTTTTAGGAGAAAGAGGGGAAAAAAAATTCAGGAAACAGCTGTAGTTCAGAAAGAAGCAAATCGGCTCTGTCCGTGGTGCTGAATGTGATTTTCTGTGAGTATGGCGAGGCATTAATGGCTTGTCCAAGAACATTGACAAGAACCCAAATAGAATTTGATTTCTACAAACCACATGAGCCAGTCTGGAGTGAGTCATAGAAAACTGAATGCATATAGATTAAGAGTAAAGTTTATGTCATTGCATTGCAATGTATGGGACAATTTTCTTCCTTGTTTTCTTTCTGTGATTGGAAATGTTTAAAGTAACAGAAACAGACATAAAGTTTGATTTTCAGCATTTGAACTAAATATTTCTTACCAAGTATAAGGATGTTAAAAGATTTCTCGTTTATTTTAGATCAAAGATGAAGCCATGGAATGATGATTAGATTTATTGGTTAACCAAAGCAAGTTTCAAAGAAATTTTAAAGATATGAGAATGCTGGCCAAAGACTTACTATATCATATTGTATTTGGATGGTACTATATAAAAGTTTCCATACAAGCAAATGTTATTGCTTGAATGTTAATTTCCATGGAAGAGGTTTGATACTTAGCCTCCTTAAGTCTTTTGCAGCTACCTGTGCAGAGACAAATGAAGGATGTGAAACCCTGAGTGTAGGACTAATCAGGCTGAGACTTGAACAGCGATGCACACTAAAAGTGACTATTTTAAAACATTTTCTTGAATTATTTCCAATGCTAGATAATCCTATCTGGATCTAGGGATGGAGAAAGACAGAATGAAGAAAAACTTTTAAATCCAATTGAATGCATGGAATTTGTCTGCTAAAGGGCAGATAAGGCAGAGGGATGCTCCAGCGAGATCAAATGGCTTAAGAAATGTTTGAAGACTATTGCTGCATTACCCATGGGTTACTTCACTTCAGATTATTCCTCTATGAAATACTCATTGGCTGGATACACAGAGAGGATGACAGAGTGAAAAGCAACATTTTTTCATTGTCTGTACTTTGTGGAGAGGGTGCAGCATTTAGAGCGAACTTATCTCCAGTCATTTGTGTTAACAGACGCTAAGTATTTCTTCCATTTCAGTGCCTCCCTCTAAGAAGACTGCATCTCTTGGTTATTCTATGGTTTTATGGTGACAGAGAGCTTGCCGTAAATGTTTGACTGAGTGTATAATGAAGATTTGAATACCTTCATACCAGACCACCTACTCCACTAATTGTTTATCTTTGCATACATGCACATACACACACACACACACAGTTCATTCACCAAATGAAAAAGATAAAAAACATTGCTAGCAATGGTCTCATTAAATCTAGATGTGATAATTAGCATCTACAAGTGTTAATACCCATAAATTTGCTGGTATGAACTGTACAATCAATATCTTCAGAAAAGTTGGAGTCATGCTGCATAGGGATTTCTTTTGGACTTCACAGGCTGACCCTTTCCTTGTATCTTATGATTTTATTTTTATCAAAGAACCCTTCACTACTTTTGAGGGTGAGTGCTTTTAAAAAGTAAATATTAGTACTCTAAATTACTTTTTATTAAGTCTTGAAGACTCAGTAAATACTAGGAGAAAAAAGGATAGGACTTTGCTTTCAATAATTTTCATGAGAAAGATTTGGACAAATTTGACAGGGGAGTTCCAGGTTCTATTGAAATATTCATGTGTTGCCAGAAATTTAGCATCCTTGGTCCCCAGGCATTAAATACCTGTTTGACATTAGCAGTATAAAAATGAGAAAAACAAACCTGTACATTTTCATGTGCTCTTGTGAAATAATAAGCCTCTTTTGTTATAATTGTTTAAATTAAATGAAATATCTAAGAGGTATTGCTAAAATCAAAGTCCTCTGGATTCAATTTTTAGACTCTCTTCATCACATGAGAGTCACACAAAATAACAGTGATTGAATGAGGAAAAAATATATGGATTTATATTACCTAGAATCAGGGTTTTTTAAATTTGATTTGTGTTTGTGAGTAATGCACCATCAAATTGAAATAAATGCTATAAAATGTGTTAATTAATTTAGTAAATTGTTAGTACATAACAAAAGCATATTATTTTAACTCAGAAATGGTCTTTTTGTCTATTTGTTTGTTGGCTTTCTTCATTTCTTTTATTATTTCAATTTTAAATCTCACAAATTGGCTAATGTCTCTTTTGGGTTGTTTTTTCAAGCCAGTTGCCATCAGATGCCATTCGAAAGACAAAAGTGTTTCATAATGAAGCAGAAAAGAGCTTATGTTATCAAGTTCTTAATAGACAGTTATGCAGCCTTAAGCATGATCGGCACAACTGGTGGTTGCTCTCTGGAGAGCCCCCCAGGATACAATCAACGGGACAAATGGGCAATGGAGAATGAAGTGAGTTGGAAAATGTCTGGTTGACTTAATAAACACTAGAAGGAAAAGATAGAGCAGGATTTATCTTACATGAATAAACCTGTTTTACTTGGATGGAGTATACACACACACACACACACACACACACACACGTGTATGCATAACATAACTTGCCTTATGCTTCACATTTATCACGCTTCCTCAGACTCAATACTGACAGTAAGTTGACTTACTCTGACTTCAAGTGTAGTTAAAGAAAACTCTACTTATCCAGAACATAATTTGTCTCAACAAGAGGCCACATCTCTGGGATTTGACAGCCACTGAGAGAGAGAGAGAGAGGAGACAGCCTAAGGGTTCAGAGGCAGAAATTGCTTTCACTTAGAACTATTTATCAAATGTGCTTACTGAACTTTATCAGCTTTTTAAAAAATCTTGTACCCTGTTTTTCTAATGCAAATACCTCCAAGATGTCTCTGGGGAATTTCAATCTCCAAATTTGTTGTTGCTTTCATTCATGTGCTATTCTGAAGTGTTATATCATTCAATAATTATGTAACTGAAGTAGCCAATATTCATTTGATCCTACATACTTATGTGGTACTATATAATGCAATTTTCCTAATAAATCCATAAGACCAGAATTAATACTTTATTTTATATTTGAAAGAATTAAGGCTTACAGAAGATGGTCATGATAATTTTTAAACAGTCATAATAAGTATATTAAAAGGGGTTTCACCCATTTTTGTCTAGTTAGAAATTTTTTTTAGTTTTATTAGGTATTTAGTTCTAAGGGTTATGTTTTGACTCTTATTCCAAAAAATCTTAGTGACTTCTAGATTAAATTCAGGACCATGTGTAGTAAATCAGGAGTAGTATCTCTTATTCATTATTTCTTGCTCATTTTAAGGAATTGTACAAATTAGACACTCATTTCTATTTATTTAGAGACACAACCATGAATCTTCTTTATGTTTGAGGTATCATGAAGAGATGGGCTGAGAATATTTTTAACCAACTATTTTTACTGTGAGATATAGAACCCTAAAACCAACAATGACCAAGTCAGCCTACTCAACCCACAAAGTTTCAACTTAAATTTATATTTTGAAAGCTTTGGATTCTAGTTATTCTTCATTCTTATGCCCCACATGTTAAGGACTACAATCCTGTATTTGATATGTCTTGATAGGCAAGAAGATAGCAGGAAGCTTTCTTGAAAAATAATGGACACATAGGAAATCCTACATTCTGAAAACCAACTGAGTACTAAAAGAAGTTCAGATGCAATTACTTTTTAGGAAGTAGAAATTTTTAACATTAGATATTTATAAAAATATTTTAAAGGAAGGGGGCCCTATATCTGATTTGTCTTGGAAAGGCAAGAAGATGGCAGGAAATTTTCTTCCTGCTTTCAAAGAAACACAGGTGACCTCTTGAAGCTGAAAAAATAAGGAAAACAGATGTTCTCTGCTGCATCAGAAAGGAATATGGACTTTCTGACACCAGTGTGAATTCTGTTAGCTTTCTGAAACATCATGTGGGTGTATAACACAGTTGTGCTATTTTACCGGACAGACACAGCGCCACTGAGCTAAATCCCCAGCCTAATTTGTGTTATTTTAAACCATCAAGTTGATGGTAGTTTTAGTGGAAAGCATGGAAATATAATACACTAAAGTAGTTAGACATACACACTAGCAAAATCATGTGTTAAATTACCCCCTTCCCACACATACATTCTCTGATCTCTTCCTAGATGGACTGAGCTTTTGATGGGTAAGAATTAAAGTACTGGGTGTATTCTGCTTTCTGAATCAATTTGTGAACAATGATCCTGCAGCTCTGACCATACAGCATGATCAAGCTGCAACTTCAGACTTAAATTTAAGAACTCTCTTCTCCATATCATAAACATTCCACATCCATTGTCAAAGAAGTTGGTAAAGTTTACTTTGATCCAATGAACAATTATACACTTTTTATGTGCCCCTGCTATGTGCACTGCAGAGACTCAGTCATGGAAAATGAATCAGCATTTCTATTCACATACACTTTAGGAAAAGAACATCAAACCATGGATTCCAAATTGAGCTAATCAACTATATGTTTTATGAACAAAATTTCATTACCACATCTATGTGTCTGAATATTTTCGTGTTCCAATTGCTATTTTTATATTAAAAATGGAGACTCCATCATCCACAAAGCCTATAATGGATATTGTCTGGTCCTATCCAGAAAATAAAAACTGCCTGTCCTTGCTCTAGAGGAAAGGCTGATAACTGAACAAATTAGGCCCGTATGAAGAGTGTTATAAAGAAGTACTTTGAGCTATGGAAGCACTTTAGAGTACAATGAGATATAACCTACTCGGGCATAACCAACACTTGGGTAACAGACCAATGGACAGGTGTGGAATTCCTTGCTGTAATGAGTCTCTTGCCCCCTTCTGTCAGATCCTAGGGCCCTATTATGCAAGAGAAAGAAGAAACACATACAATTATCTTGACTTCAAGAGCTAGCTCTCTGATTTCATGTGTGATTTTAAATAAAATGGTACTAAATGATTTCTAAGCTTCTCATTTTTAAAATGATCATAGATTACTTAGGAAGATTAATTAAAAAATCAATTTTTCTGGTACCTGTCTCATAACAGTGGGTCACATGGAGGTAGCTGTTGTCTCCTATTTTACTACTGACTTGACTTGTAGCTGCCTTTGATCACCAGAGAAATAACAGGTGTGACATAAGCCAAGAGTGTAGGATTGACTTGCGCATTTCTGTTCTTCTCTGACCACACCATATTCCCTGACAAAGAATAAAGCAAGTGCAGCACAGTTAAAACAGCCTGGTTTTCCCAGGAAAAGTTCTCAACAGTGTGCAGTGTCCTCCAGAAAGTCTGCCATTACCTGAGAAAAATACCATTGGCCACCACCATGTGAATGAACCCCACTGAGTCAGACGTAATTGCTGGACTGTTTTACTGACTCTAGTGTCAAGTACAAAATTTAATCTTTACTTTATGTCCTTCTATTTTATTATACTTAAAAGGGGTACTGTTTTGTCTTCCTCTTTCTTGTCCTTTGTGTAATAGAACTACTAGGGGTGCATAAACTGAAAGAGTGAAATTATCATTACACCGATTGGATGATATTTTACGCCTTCTGGCTTTTCAGATAATATCATGTTACACATGCACACTGGATATAATGAACTGTAGGTCCTACTGACTGAATTCTTAAATATGTCCTGTGTGTTGCATTCAAAGGGGCTCTCCCTAAAGAAACCTTTAGGTCCTTCCCCCCCCCCTTTCTCTTTAGGTGCCCACCATATCCCCTTATATTTCTTTTCCTAGTAGAATTGAGGGAGCTGCATCATATCAGGGTAAGCAAAGGCTGGCTTGTGAAGTAGGTCTGGAGATGGTTTCCAAAGAGACATGTTATTAAAGAAACAATGCCTTTGTCTCCACAGCAAGGCTAAGTGCCGTTTATTTCCAGATGCTTTCCTGGAACACGGGAGAGAGAGTGCAGCTGCACATCATTCATGGAATGTCTCAGAAATGATAGGGGCAACACTTAGAGGAACTGACCAGGCTTAGCGAATGTGAGACCTGATTCCAGCTTCTGTCCTCGTTAGAAAGAACTTGTTTCCTTCTACATAGGCTTGCGCCTCCTCCACACTTCAACATCCCTCTTTCTGGGTATGATACCATACATTTTCCTTAACCTGAGATGATGTTTTAGGAATTTTTAATTTGTTCATATAAATATTTTGCTTGTTGCAACTTCTCACATTGACATCAATTAAAACAGGAAAAAGGAAGTGACAAAGAGAACATTGTGCAGAGGAAAACTACTTTCTTTAGAACCTAATTTTGATCAATTGCCTCCATTTGTCCTTAGATACTTTTCTTCTTTACCTCATATCTTCTTCAGAATAGTAGCTACTAAAAAATTGTAGCCACATTACATGTGTGTTTTATAAAATAAATACTTTCAAATTTTAAGAGCTTATCTCAGTGTAAATCAAGACTAGAACTCAGTAAATATTTGGTTTTATCCTATCATCACCATATTATATGATTATCCCAGCTGAGTTCAGAGATTTGTTGTGTTAGACATCTCACATCTGTTCTGTTGTCTCTTCTGAGTTTTTTGTTCTAGAACTCACCATGTAAATTGTCTTTCTGGCCTCCCCAATAGGCATCATCAATTTCTCTGTCTCCTTCTGAAGATTTTTCACTGCTCCTCTATTTCTTCTAGGGTAAAGATTTTTTTAATTGAAATCTTTATTGGTACATTACGTATACACATCATGATCCCACTCAACAATGAGAATTTGTACCAGTATATGACACAACTTAATTCTCATTTTTCCCATAGCCCTACCCACAGTATCACCCCCATATACATAAAAACTTTGTTTCATTTCTTTTTTGTTATAAGCTCATTATTTTCCCCCTTCATCCTGTTACACTTTGAGCATTTTATATTTCACAATATATGACATACATTCTAGAACTCATTTACATCTTTATTTTCTCATACCAGAGAAAAGATTCAATATGTACCTATCTGTGCCCTATTTATTTCACGTACGAGGATATACTCAAGGTATGACCATTTAAGTATAAATGACTTAAACTTATCATTTTTATGGCACAGTAATACTCCATTCTGTAGAAGAACCACAACTTTTTTATCCAGTCTCCATTTTACAGACATTTGGGTTGTTTCCAAGATGTAGCAATCACAAACTGAGCTGCTATAAACATGGGTGCACATATGTCACTGTGATATGAATCTTTTTTTTTTAATCTTTATTGGTAGATTAAATATACACATCATGATTGCACTCCATAATGGGGATTTGTACCAGTATAAGACACAACTTAATTCTCATTTTTTCCCATAGCCCCACCCACCCTACCACCCCCCCATATATATAAAATTTTTTTCCTTACTTCTTTTGTGTATATACTTAGCAGAGCAATGGCTGGGTCAAATGGGACCTCTAATCCTAGCTTTCTGAGGAATCTCCAAACTGATCTCCACAGGGGTTGTATGAGTCTATCATCCCACCAACAGTTGAGAAGCATTTCTTTTTCTCCACAGCCTTATCAACATTTATTGCTGGCTAACTGTGAAATGGCAGCCATTCTTTGTAGAGTGAGATGAAATCTCAGTGTTATTTTCATCTGCATCTCTTGAATGCCTAGTGATGTTGAGCATTTCTTTATATACTTCTTAGCTGCTCTTCCTCTGAAAATAGAGCATGTGGTGAAATGAAGATTTATATATATATAATATATAATGTTCTATTATATGAACTCCAGACTGAAATCTGTAGCCAGGGTTATGTGGTATTGTTGTTGTTCTGCTATGGCTTTTGGGAGTTACTCCCTCATTAGGTTTACTACAGATTACTTTTACATTTCACTCACTCATTTCACTCATCACTCAGTGATGCTGATCATGTCGGTCTTTTGTATGGAAATATAGTAAGGAGGTGTATGCTACCAATTTGTTGTGGCTTGTACCTTAAATATCACTCAGAACTCATCTGTTCAGAAATAGGGCTTTCATGATGTGATTAGATTATAGGATGCTACATTAATCAGTTTGTTTATCAAAGAAGTTCTGAGCTCATCATACATTGGGAGTGGGGGCTGGTCAGAATAGGTGTGCCACCACGGGTGTGACTTACATGAGTCTATCTTGCTCTCTGGCTCTTTCCAGCCTTCTTCCTTTTCTATCTGCCACCCCACTACCATCTTTACTCTGAAAAGGCACTTCCTCTGTGTCTCTCTTGCATTGGAGCCAGCCTATCATGAAATAAAAACATAAGCTAAAATAATTTATTCTTTAAATTGTGACTCAATGACAAGAAATTGACTAAAACAGATTGGCTATTAGAGAAGTACAGCTGTACTTCACTGTAAGCACACCTGATCAGGCGATTTAGAAGACTTTGGGATTAATCATACAATATATAATATATAATCATATATAATATGTAATCATATATATATATATATATATATATATATAATCACTTGGATACCCCATTCAGAGAATCCTTGTAATGTTGTAAGCATGATTTGCGTGGCGGATTCTCATCAGAACTCAGAAGGCTAGTCTTTTGATATAAATTCAGATAGTAAAGTATCAGAAGTTTCAGGAACAAGGACTCTTACATTCCAGCAGAAAATTTGTCTACATTTTGCTCATGTCCGAAGACTGTGGAAAATGAGATTGAAGTCATTGGGCTAATTAATGTGTTGGAGGAAATTTAGGGGCCCTATGTTGAGAGTGTGCCATGGTTACTGGTGGCATTTTATAGCCGTATGTATCATGAGATGCAGGGGGAAAAAGTAGAATAAATTGAAAAAAAAATTATCATAACCAAAAAGGAAACAGCTATAAATTAGTGGTCTGTAAAATTAGGATTCATAAATTTGAAACTGTGAAGATTATTTACAAAACAGAGCTTGTTGTTGGAATGCTCACACTAAAAAAATACAAGTGCATCACATCAGGACAATAGGAAAGCTACCTGGAGGACGTCTTTGGAATCAGCCAGACCCCGCCCTTCCAAGCCTGAAGGATACATAATTGAAAACTTTTGCTTTAAGTAGAGAGCCCTACAGCACCATTCTGGTAAAATACTTTTTAGGAAATTGCACAGGATTCATTTAATAGTGCTCAGCCATTCAGACCCTCAAGAATTACTCTAGCTATGATACTAGGACTCTTACTGATTGATTGAATTGGTAGCAAACTTTGACATAATACATCTGTTGTCTTTTTTATGGGGAAAGGGAATACAAGATATTTTGGATCAAAGAGGCTTCCAGATCAGACGAAGGCCTAGAAAGCTGGCAGTGTGCCCTTGGATGGACAGTGCATGAGGTTTTGAGAGTGAAGAAGAGAGGAAGCCCTAGAGAATAGGAGAAACCAGGGATATGATTATTCAAAATAACTGTAGTCAGTCTGTGTAATCACCTCACAGGTGAGGCGATGAAGTTCCCAGTGAACACGGTTGAAGTGCTGGAGACACCGAAGCTCTTTGCAGTCCTTCCTCTCCCCCTTAGATGCTAAACATGGAGCTATAAAATGTAGTGTCTTCCCTGCAGGGTTCTAGTTTTGCTTCAGTCCAACTTATTTTTATTGGCCTATCCTCACAGAATGTTACAATGAATTACTTTTAAAAAATTCAATTCTTGATATCACAGGTGCTGCTCATCCTCAGCCTATTCATATTGCATAGTTAAATATCTACCTTATGTTTTCCAAATAATAATTTGGTGCACAAGCCGATATCTTCAAACCAGACTAGCCACAAGTAATTTTCAAGTACATATTTTCCAGATTGTCTAAATCACTGTTTCTACCATTCAATTTATCATATAATTCATCCTTTAGTGAGATTCTTCTGTAAATCTACAAAATGTGATTTTTTCCTACAAAATGGAGATCACAATGTTGAACATTTTGATGATGAGAGCGCACAAACATAAGTGTCATGAAACATAGCACATTGATTATATATTGCAAGTCTTTAAGATCTAGTTTTCTGCATGTTTCATTGCTCTCTATTTCTTACAAATGCAATCAATTTATCAAGGTCTAGCATAAAGTTTAGTTTTCTTGATTATTATTTCTTTTTTTTTTTTTTTACAGGGTTTCGTTTTGTAGTTCAGGCTGGCCCTGAGCTCAGCCTCAAACTCTCATCACAGCAATCCTCCTGCCTCTGCCTCCTGAGTGCTGGGATTACAGGCGTGAGCCACCAGGCCCGGCACTGTGGTACGTGGTACTGGTTGCTGCTGGGGTGAGTCTCCACACCCAGCATTGTATGTGGTTACCAGGGATCGAACCCGGGTCCTTGCGCTTGCAAGACAGGTGCTGGAACCACTGAGCTAAATCCCCGGCCCCTGATTATTTCTTAACCATCCACCTTTTTCTCCTCTTTTGCCTTGACCATTTCTGTCCTCAAGTTGTAACTTGTCATTTCACTTATGACATAGTCTTTTCAAATGTCATACTTACTTTCCTTTTTATATTTTAAATTTCTTATCTTTTATGTGATCACATAACAAGATTGTATAAGAACAGATAAGCAAACACATGAGAAAGAATGGAAGAAATAAATATTCTCTGTTAGTGATCACCACAGATATTTTGGAGATGGATACACGGGTCTATGAAAGAAACATGGTTTTGCTTCTCTGGGACTTTTCTACCTGGAAGTACTGTCTCTTTTCTTGTTTTTCCTGGTAATCAAAGAAAGTAAATACTGATGTTGATAGTTTTTTCAAAGGCACCATAAAGGGAACCTGCTTAAAGATATAGAAGAGTCAATACATAAGTAAAGAAAGTATGAGTCTGGTAATACGGTTATTGAAAAAAAAATTACTGATTCCTAAATCTAAACATGCTTGCTTCCCAGTTTTCCTCTGTGTATTCTATTTATAAGAATATCTGGAACTGTATTAAATATTTTGGGATTCTTCTCTTTAGGTTACAGAACTATTCTTAAAATTGTTCTTAGCCCCTCATATGACCCTGACTATTGCCAATTGTTGACTTTCCTTTGTAAATTTATAGATTTCTGAAAGCTAGATGAAGATCTTTCATCTTGGAGCCCAGGTGTAGGATCTTTCACTCACTGTTTCTCTGCATGCTTAGGAAGGTGGAAAGTTTCTTTGCCAGTAATTTGTAGAGAACTGAAAAACACGTCATAAGAGAGAAAGAAGTTTCTAGAAAATGAAGGAAAAAGAATGGCTCTCAAAATTATCATACACTGTTCCTACACTGTTATTGATACATTTGATGGATGAATACTATATTAAAACAAAAAATACATACAACACAATTCAGCAAAGCTGGACCTATTATTGCGTATATGCCTTTATTAGACTAGAACATATTTACTAGTAAGATGGAGAGGAAAGAAAAAAATAATCATTTGATTTTAATAGTGATAGGATTATGTGTGAGCTATTCTTTTCAGAAGATATTTGTCTCACTTTTACAGTCCAAGAAACTAAAATCAAAGCGTCTCTGCCCATACAGTGTTTTTATGCTTGTATGCACATCAGGAGGTTAGTGGGTGAAATGAACAAATAGTGCTAAGAAATACTCCACCTTCTTTAATCTTGGTTTTCATCTTCTTTAAAGTGATGATAAAGTTCAATTTTTTTAGGTTAAAAGTAAAAAGTCCACTTCTGTTGATTAGAAAAAAATAATGTCCATCTCATGTTTTCTAAATTTTTAATTGCTGCAAAGAATATGTCTGCTTCCATTTTCTTGGCTCACATGAAGTTTTACTCTGTACACTTCTCCTTTTCAGTAAACACTTGCTCTTTTCAAAAGTCATATTTGATTCTCATGAGTTAGACTGTAATTCTTTGCTGAAAAATGTACTCAAATTGTCTCTATCACTGACACAAAATATCTGATACTTACAAGTTAAAAGGAAGAGAGGAAAATTTGGGCTCACACGTGCCATGGATCCACTCCAGCTCCCAGGTGGTAATTGCATGATGGAGAAGGACACATTCCAGCACATGGCCAGCACACATAGAGTGGCTTCTAGATCTTCAGATCTAGCCTCTAGCACCCCATGGCTCTAGCGTTCTGCATGACTGAAAAAGCAACACTACATGGATCATATATCATGGATCATAGATAGTTGAAGATGGTATCACTATCTAATATCTATCTAAAGGGAGGTTTAACTATCTGTCCCACTATCTAATCTATCCCATTATCTATCTATCCTACTATGTAATGGGAGGTTGAACTTGACATGGCAAGATGGCTGGAGGTGACAATGAACTTTAGGGAACTAGTTCCTTAGGGAGATTCAGGTGTCCCAGGGCTTTTCTTGTGAAATGAAAAGTTTTCACTTTTCTGTCGTTTAGTTGACTCAACGTCCTGACCAGCCAGTTACTGTGATACTCTCTTTCCTATGTCCTCCTGCAAACTAGTTTTCTTTGCTCCAGCTTTGCCTGTGCTTTCTTTCTAGTGAAACTGTATATTTTAACATTGTTCATTTCTGCTTTTTGCTCCTGGTTTTCACCACAGATCTGATTAATGAACATTTGGTTACACTGAGGTTTCCTTCCCCAGGTGAAATAGACAGATGAGCTTAGTCTCATTCTTCTCTAAGTTTTCAGGACATGGGAAAAATGCAGACACATTTCCTCTCAGAGTTTCACATCTATGGCCTTGTATTCAACTACCAATTGAATGTTCATTTTCTGCCAAAACCCCTTGAGCCTGGCCTTTTCTACATGATCTTATCTGTATCCGTGTTCTGAGCTAATGTTCAACTACAGTCAAACGTCAAGCACTGCTTCTAGCATTCTGGATCTTCTCTCCCCGGCTCCTCCAATCTTCTCCAAACACCCTCAAACCAAACCCAAAGTCTTTTGAATCACATAGTCACAGTGAGGTCATGACTCTATATCAGGATCCTACTCCAGTCACTTTCCTTTCATTGTAATAAAATGCTGAATATTGAAAGCTGAGAAGAGAAATCTGTTTTGGCTCACCATTTTGGTGAATTCAGTCTGCAATTATCTGGCTCTGAGGAGAAAGAACACAGCAGAAAGTTGTGATCATTGGGAGTTAATCACTACCTGATAGCCAGAGAGCAGGGAATCAAGGATGAGGCTGGAACAATTACTCTGCCACTAAAAATGACAAGATTGAGTCATTCATACTCAAATGGATGTACCTTAAGTATGTCCTCATTAGCGGAATAAACAGGTCATGGATGTGTAAATATTGTATCTTTTCTCTGGTATGAGAAAATGAAGTTGTAAATGAGTTGTAGTATGTATAGTTGATATTGTGAAATAGAAAATATTTAAAAGGGAACAGAGTAGAGGGGTAAATAATGAGGGGAAAATGAATGTGGTAATATTAAGAAAAAAGAAAACAAAGAACATGTATTTAGGTGGTGAGGGGTTGCAGGGTTGGGGGAAAAGGGAAAAAAATGAGAATCAAGTAATATCATATTCTGGTACAAACCCTCAATGTTGAATGTGATGATGATGTGTATTCATAATGTACCAATAAAGAATACATTTTTTAAAAAGAATGTGTTCTTGTAGATCATGGCCTTTGGGACCTGCTTTCTTTGATTAGGACCCAATCCTAAAGATACAGATGCAATCCCCTTTCAAAGCTTCACCTCTGAAGATGAAGCTTTTATGGAGCCTTGGAGATCTAAATGATAATGGGAAGCAGGTATAAAAATTCAGACTATAGTAAACTGTAATACATATATTTGGCTAAAGGATAAAGTAACTGCACATTTCCAACTAATAATTACTAAGCCAGAATGTTTGCTTAGAGGTACAGGCTGAATTTCCAATTTTTCAGAGAAAAATTAAAAAACTGATCTTTTAAAAAGCTTTATTAAATTAGTCTGTGAATCAATCTATGTAAGTGTCAGCAAAACACATCTTTGGGATAAATTCAGTGCTTGGACCATGAATGGGCAATCTCTGGGTTAGATGAATGAGACATAATGGATCTTTCAGTTCTCAGACTGATTCAAATTTAATTAGTCATTATGTCCTTGATGACTAATAGAAGGACAGGTGCAGTGCTCAGAATTTATTTTTGTTACCCAACACACATTCAGTTTCCTCTTGCACAAATTCCACACATCATCTGAATGGAGGCAACCTTCCTCCACTCCCAAACGACGTGTTCTGCTGGAAGGAAGTATATCAGAACTTCTAAGGTTGGCTTAAGGAAATCAAATGATTTGTTCCCTTGGCAAGGCTTTTCAAGAGCGGAAATGTGGCTCAACTCAAGCCGTCCACAGACTAAATTATGAGACTTCTAAGAGATGTGGGGAAAGCAGACTTCCTCTTTTTTCTCTATCAAATAGGAACTAAGAAACAGAAACCCCAGGGGAGATTAGAAGCAGTATTAGGACCACAGGTTAATAAAGTGCTTAAGTAATAGAATTAAAATTGAAAAGGCAGAGAGAGAAACTTGGGAGGGCAATTGTAAATTCTCATTAGAGTTTGTGTAACTCTGCAGCTTGTTTTGTCTAAAGCTTGTAACCTTGGATGTTATATAAAGGAAAACATTCAATCTTTTTAACTTCCTAATTTGCCTCTTTTTATTTTTGTTAACAGCAGCCAAAATTCCATGCTAACGATGAAATGGGAGAATCTCCTTAGTAGTGCTAAATTTCATTATTGCTCACACACACACACACACACACACACACACACACACACACACAAGCACACACACAAATAATATGTATGTGCTCTGTCTGAGATACTGAATGTCTTTACTGAAGCATGGGTCGGCATAATGTCAACATGTCCTAGCACTATTTCCAGATGTTACTTTTTGGAATTAATATCTTCAGTACCTTTCGCTTTTACAGAGGAGAATAGAATGTTATTTTTCTTTCATCCCTGTTGCCATATCCTCCTCTGGAATGATTTCAATTTAGTGAAATAGAGAAGGAACCAGCCACTTGTGTCTACTGTTATGAATGTGATGTTTGAAATGCCAGAGTCAATGACATGAGACGCAGGGCTTCATTACTCCTTGGCTCACCCAGAATCAGGCTTCCAGGACCTGGATATAGTTTGCTGCCAGAAAGATACATTTGAATTTTAATCTATCAAGTCTCTATTCCAGCACCTTCTATGTCTCATGCTGTAAATGGTTTTCAGAAATATTTTGAACATCCCAGTGACTCAGCTTTCTACCTTCTACCCTTTCCTCACACTGAACTCTTTGTACTTATGGCCAAGTTGTTGTCAAGGGGACAACATATGTCTATCATCACAAAACATCCAAAATCTTCAACAAGACCATTCATAGCTTCGATAATGTGACACAGAGAAGACGAAGGACAGAGAATTTAAATTCTGAAACTGTGTTTAAATCTCTGTTCCACCTTTTCTTAAATATATTAGTGAAATTACAGGACATTTTTCCAGCCTCTGTTTCTTTATAAAATGAGAATGATAATGTCATCTCCACTCATAAATTTATGATCTTTATATTTCAGTAAATTAGAAACTATCATTAATTAGAGCCATTTTGTAAAAATAAATTATGACTATCAAAAGAAGAATTCCCTCAATTGGTAAGCATGTAAGAGATGTCATAGAGGCTGAAGAACTATAACCAAAAAACCAGCATTGAAGCTGGAATGTCTGCATTCAATTTCTTACCTTATCCTTTAGAAACAGAGAACAAGGGCTTGATATTTCATGCCTCCTTCTCTTCTCTGTGAAAAAAGCCAACCTGTAAGGTTATAGTGGGGATTTTAGAAATAAAATCCAGCAGTTTGGAACAGTATCGAATCATAGTAAGCACACAGCAAGTGATAGATGCTACTGCTTTGAGTGGTACCAGTGCTGTCCACTGGTGTCTGCATCTGTGTGTCTGTGGAACTATTCCTGAGCAAAAGATGGTAGAGTGTAACTGCTTTGAGGTAAGCTTTGAGCTAATGTTGGACAGTTGCTCACTCACTCTCTGAGTTCCTTGGCAGACTGAGTTATCTCAGTTTGTCTAAGTTATCTCCCTTCAGAAATTGGAATATAAATAGCAAAACTTGGAAGATGGAAAGGTAATAAAAGAATGATTCAATTAAATTACTTAGAACCAACCACAATACATAATAAGTAACACTCAACTCTTCTTACTATTATTAAAAACAATGACCTTTTCAAGATTATATAAAAAATCAGAGTCATAGATGTTCATATTTCTATATGAAAAGCAGTTGATCAGCCAGGCTTCAAATTCACACTTAATTCCAGAATCCGCATTCTTGTCATTTTGCCATATTGTCACTATTTTTAAGAGGATGAACATCAGAGCAAAGCCAAAGGCAATTTTAGATTTATTTTATTGTCACTTCAAACATATCATTTCTAACATATCTTGAAATGTATGTATTTTTAAGAGAAAAAAACAGCTCTGCTAACTGCCAACTGCTTGCAAAGTAAATTGTGCTAACCCCTCTGCTCCCCATTTGAAAACATATTTGGATTACATCTGGAACAAAATCATTAGAGGCAGGAAGACAGATGTTCTTCAAAGTTTGGGTGTGCTGGTAAACACTGAATATTGATGGAGATGTTATTTACTCATTTGATTCTTTACTCCTTTCCAAAAAGATGGATGTTTGAGATTTTTCAAGATTTATTTCTTCTTTCTTTGGCTCCCAAGGTGACAAATAAAAGTTCACCCCAGGAACTTTCAAAGTATATGATAACAGGATATATCCATCATACATGGAATAACATTAATTACCTGCTTTCTGCAGCTTCAATCGGTGTAAACTTCTCTTATTAATAGCTAAGAATCTTCTTCAACTGTAAACACCACACATATGTATAGATGACAGCAAAAGTATAATATATGCTGCTATTCATTCATTGGCTAACATGGGAAATTTTACTCTAGTTCTTAATTTTAAATATGAATCCTTAAGGAAACTATATTTTAGGTTGGTTTTGAAGGCATATATTTAAGGGAGTGATGCATGCAATATGATCATCTAAGAGTAAAGAAAACACGTAGTATTCTACAAATGACATAAACCAGTACGACATTTGGAGAGGATGGGATAGAAGAATATATGGTAATGATCTTGTGATATAAGTACTCAAATTCTTATAAAAAATTTCACATTTATATAACAAAATATAATGGAATTTGCTTCATACTCAAGTTAAAAATTCTTCTCAGAAGAGCATAATGTTTTTATTGCCAAGAGGAGTAGCTTATAAATTTTATGGTGGACACTAATCAATACATGTGATCTACTTGTTTCCTCTGTTCTATAAAGAATAACTGGATTCAAACTCATATCATAAACCATTTTAAAGTCCAGAGAAAAAAGGTGCTGAACTAATTCTAGAATAATGACTATTACGGACTGAGTCTGCCCCTACAAAATTCACATATTGAAATCAGAACCCTTAATATGACTGAAGTCAAAGGTGAAGCCTCTGAGAGATAATTAGTTTCTGAAAGTAAAACTATCCTACATGAGATTGGTCCCTTCATAAAAAAGGAACCTAAGAACCTTGTTCTCTTTCTGCTGTGTACAAAGAAGCACAGTGAAAGGACGATTTTCCCAAAAGGAGGAAGGATGTTACCATCTAAAGCTCCTGTTTGGTTCCCAGGAATCAATGTCCAGAGGAGTGACCCTCAGGAAATGAAAAGGTGACAAAGACTCTGTTCCCACCAGGAGATTTATCCACTACTGGATTCCTCATTTATTGGGCTATTGGAAAATGGTAGAAACTTTAGATTTTGGCACCCGGATGGAGGAGCTAGGTAACTGGAAGCAGTTCCTTGAAGGGGCATCTTGTTCCCACCCCCTGCTGCTCTGGCTGTTTCTCTGGTTCCTGATCACCCATGAGAGTGATCCTGAGGGCATCAGCTCTGCGCTGCTACTCTCCCTCACCACAGGCTCCCTATGAGCTGAAATCTCTGAAGCTGTGGCCCAAATTAAGTCTCTCCTTTCTCCAGTTCCTGATTTTCTCGGGTATCTTATCCCAGCATCATGAAGCCAAGCAATACCAATGGCCCTTGCCAGGCATCAAATTTATTAGCATCTTTGTCTTGGAATTCCTCAACTCCAGAACTCTGTAAAATGCATATCTGTTGTTAAAGCTACCAACTGGATGATATTCTGTTAAAGCAGTGAAGTGAAGACAGAACCCAAGCCAAAGCCTTTGTTTTTATTTTTTCCCCATTAAATTCTAGCTGTACCCTCATACTCTGCTGCTTTGAGTCTTGTCAGATCTGGAACTCAATGCATTTTGCTGTGAATATTTTGTTTCTGTACTCATGGTTTGGTATTTATTGCATATGCAAGAATTATAGGTAGCAACTGCCTTGTGAAGTACTACCTTGCTAGCTGAAACTGTTTAGTAGTCATTGTTTCAGGGATTCATTCTGCTCTCTACTAGAACCAGTTAATGACGAATGTGAAGGTTATCACTGTATCTGTTGTCTGTGCACATTTTGCTATGATGGCAGTGAATTTGGAATAGACTTCCACTCTTGTCGGAGGGCCTACTGCACTCCACTCTTAAAATTACAAGACTCACTTCAGCATATACACAAAGCTACCTCTAAATATCTCACTGGAATTTTAATTTTCTTTGTCTTTTCCCTTGAGGAATTTTGTTTTTTTTTTCTTTCTGTAGCCACTTGTGTTGTGAATCTGGAAGGATGAAGATTTCTGTTCTCTTGGGAGGGCTCCTTCTCTTTTCTCTGTTGTTTTGCTATTCTTGGGGACTTGAGTCAGAAGTGACTTCAGTGTTTCCTGAGCACAGGTTGATCATAAGAATGAAAAGATTACCCTTTGATAATGAGTCAGAAGTTAGAAAGCATTCACCTGGAACCCAAGTATCCTGTAGAAAGGGTGCTGTCATTCACATATGAGTTTATTACTTCTGTGTTTTGTGAGATCAACGAATTGTGTCCAAAAATAAGAACGGTCTCCTATCGTCTGAGATCAATTACAGACCAACCTTGAATATTATTCATACATTTTATTTATCTTGTGAAAAGGTTTAACATGGTCTTGCTGGCAAGAACCACCAGTGGTACATACATGACTGTCCAACTCAGAGGCTTACACCTCTGGTGATACAAACAGATCACTTTTACCACTAAAATTAATACAACAATATAAATGTTCCAGGTGTAGTTATTTGCTTGAACTTGAATAAACTTATATTTGTGAATTTCTTTAAAACATTTTATGTCTAAAGGCTGCTGATTTGTGCAAAGTGCACCAAACATCATAACACATTTATCTTTCTTTGTAGCCATGACATCACCCATTTTTCAGATTATTCTCTTTAACATTCTCTACATCACTTACAGACATTTCTTTCTGACCTAAACTTCTATAATCAAAAACCTTTGTGAATCACTTACACTCATGGCATTTTTTCATGTGATAACAGTTTATCATTCACTCTTTAAATTTTAACATTGAATTCCTACAAGAACCCAATTGCCATATGCATTTACAAAAAGCTATATCACCCATTAGCTGCATTGCATTTAGTTGTATTCTATCCATGATGCACTACCTGTAGCACATTCTGGAAGGAGGATGAAATTCAAATCTGGGCCACAACTGCAGCTCCATTGCAAGCATGTTAGTTTCTCACCTGAAGTGCCATATGGAGTAAATGTGTGTAATGCCTATGGAATGAGTGATAACTTCAAAGGATAAAAGAAGGACCAGAGCCATCCACCCCTTCACAAAGTGACAAATGTGAGTCCATTTATAACAACGACCAATGTTATGGTTTGAGTTACGGTTTAGACATTCTCCCAAAGCTTCAGACAGTGAGAGGTGGCAGAATCAAGAGTATGTGATACTCAGGGATAAAGCATAATGATTAGTAAATAGTAACTGTTTGGTTTGACATTGCCCTAATCTTGTTAGTAAGGATAAAATAAAAGGAGCAGAAGGACTCTGTTATGGTTCCCTTCTTTCTGATACTGTGTAGGCACCATGAACTCTTTCTCCTCTTTGACTCTCTCTCCCATAGGCCACTCTGCCTCGGAGCCAGCAGATTATGGCCTGAAAACTCTTCAGTATGTGAGATAAATCTATTCTTTCCCCTTTTCTCTCTGGGTGGCAGGCATTTTGTCTCCGCAAAGAGAGAAAGGTAACTAAGACAACCTGCCACACATGAGTCACTGGGCCAGTAATGCCTGTAGTATGGTTTCTTCCTCTCCCCGAGACACAGAAACAAGAAGTGTCTACTTGTCTGTGGCCCATTTCAGTAACTCTCTTCTGTATCTTCCAAAATGGGTATCAGTCTTTTACATGTCTACATGCCTTCTGGGATTTCAGATAGTGTCCATGTATAATGTGACCTGAAAAAAATTTTAAATGAGTTAATTGCAAGAGAAATGGTCATTATAACTTTGCATATCAAATCAAGTTCATAATAAAGCTGATTGTGTATGAAAAGAAAAAGATTTGGTAAATTGCATATGGATTTCTTACTCTCGTGCTTATCTGCAATAATCATCTATAACTTCCTTAAGCAAGTGGGCCATGGTTTATTCATCTTACTCCACATAACGCACTTCACAAAGTAGGTATTAAACAAACTCTTTTACAGACAAGGAGTATGTGCTTGTGCTTTTTTTGTTGTTGTTGTTCACATAACAAAGTTACATTATCTAGAGTGATTCCTAACACATACAAACTAAATGAATATTAGGTAGATTTGATATCTGAATGGTAACTGAAGTTGATTTCATTTGTTTCACAAACTATTATTAAACTATTTTTCTCAGCTAGCTTTGACAAATTATCAATGTTAAGATTTGTGGAACTTTTATATTTGGCTTTTTCAAAGAGTCCTTTTCTTTTCCAGAAAGATATTTTTATGGGAGGAATACAAAGCTCTGAGAGACTAGTTGTATAACAAATGGAAAGACGCAACATAATCTTTCTCACCCTCACTCTAAAGCCAAATGTTTTCTGTTGTAGTCCACTACTTTCAAAACACAAAATAAGTGTAGTAACTCTGAGTTTGGGGTGACATTTTTTATTTAAGGAAATGCTAACTTGCTATTAAATCTCTTGTTGAAAGATGATAATAGCTTAATGAACTGATTAAATATGTGTGAATTGTTTTTTTTAATGCATTACTTAGTTTCAGATAGAAAAGATATGATGCATCATTGTCATCTCTGCAGCAATTAATGAGGCATTAGGTTATGCCATCTCCTGTCAGGGAGGCCAGACTTATGAATGATTTGCTGAATTGTACATGCAAACCTTGTCTATTCTCTTTTCCCAACTACTGCATACATCTTTTCTAGGCCTCTTGCTTCTGCAGCAGAATCTTTGGTTCTTGAAATACAAATGCCGGCTCTCCATCTATGGGAAGGAGGAAAGCAGGGCATTGCAAGTGACAAATGTTGTTTACCATTGCTAGAAAAGAGGGTGGAACAATGAGTGCATATATTAACATCACAGGGGATGGGTTTGGTAGTCATTCAATTGCCATCTTGCCCTGTGAAGACACATAACCTCTCTCTGCTTCTCTCAATCACCCACTCACTCTTAGACATCTACATTAAAATAAAGAGCCCAAGGCAAGGCAAGCTATCTTAACTATAATAAGTGGCAAGGTGTTCTCAACTCAACAGCTTTTGTCACCAGCTCTCAATCTCTCCCTATCACAAGCACAGCTTTCCCTGCCTGCATCTTTTGATATATTTGCCTTCCCCTGCAGTTCCCAAATCAGCAGTTCCAAACCTCCATGAACAAGCAGCATTTGAAATCCATCCATTTAACTCAGCGACATAAACTATTGCTTTCCTGCATTTATTTTTATAATTAGCAAGTACGACACTCAGTTCTGTTTCAAATATCTTTGATGAATTTTCACTGTATCTTGAGATAACTGAAGATGTCATGGCCTAATCAAAAATAAGGATGGAAATCTCATTAGAATAGACATTAGATTAGGCACAAAAATGACGGCTGTGCAGGACACGAAAACATTATAACAATGCTAACTGATTTTTTTTTCACAACACAACTATTGTTTTCAACATGAATGGATTCTTTAATGGAATCACTGTCTCTTACATGGTTACTGCCACCCACAGAATATAATTTTTCCTCCCTGCTTGGCTAGAATCAAAAGACTTCAGGCACTAATCTATGCTTCTCTTTAACCAGGAAATTTTCTGATTGTCTCATTTGCCTATTTTCAATGTATGATTCACACCTACTGCAGATATGATGTCTTTGATGACATACCTTCTACTCCAGAAATTCCTTAGCAGTTTCATCTGAGAACAGTGCCTTCAGATGCAGTGTTATTCCATTTGTTGTGACTACTTGTTCATCAATTTCTGAAATGTGGATGTGGGATAAGAATGTTCCTTGATCATTATCATGATCAGTAGCATGAAGCTTGGTGATCTCCTAATCTTCATCCTATTGATGACTCTTTTTTATAGACATATTTTTAATTAGTTCACATTGTTTTGCTGTAAACAACAGAAGCTAATGGGCTATTCTATTAAAGTAACAATAATGCATGAAAATAAACAAGGAGCATGTCAAAAGAAGGAAAAAAGATGGAACTATTCTGCACTTAAGAGTCATGAGTGAGGACACACATCAACAATTAAACGCTGATATTTGCTTTTAGGGCACTGCCAATACAGGGGTTGAATTTCTCAGATGCTTAGAAAATAAGTCTTGATGATTTGATCTGCCTATTCTAGGACAGGTATTTATGTCACAGAATCAAGAATGCGGGGGTCTGTCCATGCTGAACAGGCGACTTTGAAAGGGGAAAAGGCAGTGCATGACACATACTCTGAGAACACAAGTCCATGTTTTCCCAGGCAATATACTCTCTCTCCATCACCACAGAACCATTTCCTTCATTGCTTTGTGTAATAAACAGGAATAACAATACTCAAAGAAAGAAAGATCTTTCTAAAATCATGAAAAACAAGCCTTTCTTGGATTTAGAAGGTCCAACAGTTACTGGATAATTCCCCTCCACAGTAAATTAATATAGAAAGGAAAGCAAATGTAAGGATTAGGTAATTTTCAGGTCACACAGTGAATTCTTCTAGCACCTTCTAAACAGCAATTGATGATGCTTTTAGAATCAGCTGGAGGTAACTAGGAAAATGTGTTTACTTGAATGATTAATTTTCTTTATGGGATGATAGCAATGTTGACACCTAGATATCGGTCCTTTATATTTCATTGATTTATTTTGTCTGCTTTTCTAATAATGAAAGCCACATACACTCAGTGCAATAAATTTACAAAAACAATATGTGCATGTGCGCGCGCGCACACACACACACACACACACACACACACACACATATATATATATATATATATATATATATATATCCATGTCTCATTCTGTCCACATAAAGGGATTGCTATTGTATTTGTCATGCATTCTATATGTCTTATCAAATTTCTTATTTACTTTTTTTATGGGAAAGCTTAATGTAGCACCTATATATAAGAAATATTTTATAAAGCAATAATTTTATTTCATTATACAAAAATAATATTGTTTATGTCAGTTATGAAGTAATTCTAATACATAGAGAAGTGAAAAGAAAAATCACCAAAATTCTAAGAAAAAATGTGTGATCTATTCTTTTATGGTGTATTGCACAATGACTTTAATATCCCTAAGGTACTCTACTACAAGAATATATTTAATCTACTTATTTCTCTGCACTTGAATATTTAAATTATTTTCTATTTTCTTGCGGATGATACTACTACATGTATGCATGCTCTGTATCTATTCATTTCTGAGAATCATTTCCAGTAAAAGAAATAAAATTGTTTGTTAAAGACACAGGAATATTTAGCTGCTGCTGGTGTGTGATTTTATATTTGTTTCCAAATATTTCCATGTTTATATCACATGGGATTCTTTAAATCATAGTCTGAGAGAAGCAGGCAAGTTGTCATTATCCTCTTTTAGATGCAGGAGGACAGATTCAGAAAATTCTTCTCAGCACATACAACCTTTAAGTTGTAAAATCTGGTCTCTATGCCAGGTCATTTTCGCTGATCCATGCTACTCACAGTAAATGCCTATTTCTAATCTGAAAAGAAAAGCATGAAATAATACGATAGCTATATTTATTGTCTACCTTTTCTGTCCTAGAAACTCAGATATTTTAGATCCAGGATCTCATATAATCCTCAAGGAAAATTACTGTCATCCTTTTCATTGTGTCCTTTAGTGATTATAGGATAGAGAATTAACCAGGTTAAGTAACTCCTTCAAAGACACAGAGCTAAACGATGGAGCAGGGGTGGCAAATCTGGTTCAGAAATTCTTATTCTTTCTTTCTTTTCTATGGTCTTTATTTAACCAAAAGTCTAAATCTGAGTGAGTCTTGCTGTCCCTGGGGGGGGGGTGGGATAGAAAATGGTACAGACTAAATATCTTAGCCTGACACAAATTTTTAAAAAGTTTTTAAAAGACATAGAATCAGCCAAAATAAGAGAAAAATTCTAAACCCTAATAGTCTTCCAACTGTTCATACCAGAAAGGTAGAGAAAAAAAAAAGAAGAAGATAACTGGCCAGCAAGTGTAGAAAGCACAGTAAGTGTTGGGATAATACGTGTTTAAAAACCAGTACATTAGGAGTAATGATTGTAATCCTTACTAATCTCCTTGATATACATACTCCCTAATGCCAGATTTCAATCTGCTATCCAATATGCAGAGTGACTCTGCAGAAAGTTACATGATTGCATTTTCTATATATAATTCTATTGGATCTTACAGGTACAGTTCTTGGAATATAGCATTTATTCTCCAATGAAAAGTTAAAAATTTTTGAATCATTATATCATCTTTTATGCCAAGAGGCAGGCTTATGACTAGGGGAAAAAATAAGTCGACTCGGACACGAGTCAAACCAAACCTGAGGGAAAAAACCCATGGGCTAATATTGAGATTGACATGTAAACAACTTCAGGTGATATATGAGTCATGATGGAAGTGGAGCCTAGAAACAGTGATGATATATTAGCATATTAAAGTGATCAGCTCCACTCCAGCAGGCCATCTGACTCCTCTGCATTTAGTCTATAAATTTTTTCCCATGCTGACATTACACCATCTTTAGCAATCAAGAAAAACATAGTAAATAACTTGCATTGACTAAATTATCAGCACGAAGGTGGCCCGAACCTCCAGTCACTGTGCTGCCTCCTGTCTCCCTACTTTCTACCCATAAACACACACATTAACAGCATTCTCGATGGCTCTCCTAACTGCATTAAGTTTGTAGATGAATACACAGACTATTTTTAGGAACTTAAGAAATTATCAAGGGAAGCAATTTCATAATTTATTCATATGCAGGCTTTCTATTTTTTATTTATTAATGAAGCTTAGAAAATGGTTCTTATAGAGCCTACAGAGACTTTCTTATAAAAATAATATATGTCTCATCCAAGTTTGCATAGTTCAGTCCCAACCTACTGCTGACTTTCAGTATGTACAACATTTTTTCTGAGAATCACAAAGTACAGTTATGATTTTGGTGTTTTGAACACTATCAGTCAGTAAAGTCAACTGGGACAAACTCACTAGCCCTAAAAATTTAAAGCATTTTAAATATTTTTTATTAAAAAAAATCAAAGTCTCTCTTTCATTTAACCACTGCAGAAAAGAGCACAGTTTCTATAAACATTTTAGAGATCTTATATATTGAGAATGGAGTGTTTGAATTAAACTAAATCAAATATTTCTCAAAGAATATTCTGGAAAGTTGGGGAGAAATAAAGAGCTATTGTACAGAAAACAATGGTATTGTTCAGATAGGTTTAGGGAAAACTATATTCTAAAGCTCCTTCTTAGATATTCATGATGATTAAATGACAAAAAAAGAGTATAAAAATTCTGTAGTTAGGAAACTACTTTAAATTTACCTACTTGATATTATCCATTTTTAAAATTTTAAATGAAGACGCTCTTAATTCACAACATATCCCTGCACAACACCAACCAACAAATGTTGGTAACTGAATTAGAACACTGTGCATTCTCCTGTACCTAATACGAAGTCTGTGTTAGCCAGCTTCCTATTTTGTTAGGAGAATGGCTGAGCCAACACAAAGTCAACTATAGTCAAGATCTAATGCAGAGGCTCACAGGCTTTAATAAATTCTGTTTTGTCCCTATTCTAGCTCATCATTCACA
>PVIR01015252.1:0-38627 GCA_004026965.1 Petromus typicus
CTGGGTGTGGAGACCCACACCCAGCAGCAATCAGTACCACATACCACAGTGCCGGGCGTGGTGGCTCACGTCTGTAATCCCAGCACTCGGGAGGCAGAGGCAGGAGGATTGTGATGTGAGTTTGAGGCTGAGCTCAGGGCCAGCCTGAACCACAAAGCGAGACCCTGTCTCAAAAAACCTAAAAAAAAAAAAAAAAAAAAAAAAAAAAAGATTCAGCATCTGAAATCCAAGAAAAATCTTAGGGCTGAATAGATGCCATTTATGATTAATCAACTTCAAGCTTAAAAAGTGAATGTTTACTTTTCAAACAAACCACAGTAGTGATCAAAACTACATATTTTCATGATTTACAACTTCTAATCATAAAACTTTGGCCACATTAGTCTGTTTCCCTGTCAAATACAGAGGGCAAAATAAAACTTGCCTTAAGAGTACGCAAAATAAAACAAAAAAGCTACATATTCTTAAGGCCCTCCTCTATTAAGAACACAAGAAAATTCAATTTACAGTCAGTCCTGGAGAGCAAAATTCTTACTGTTAACCAACCATGGTGATAAGAACTGAAGACAAAAGTGTCAGGGTATTGTGAAGATCAAGTTTTTTAAAAACTAAAATATTAACATTTTCCTGCCAGCTGTCCCATCAGATGGTTTGCATCACTGATAGTACAAATAGATCACTTTTATTATTGCTTTTACTAATAAAATTATAAAAAGTCACCCAGTAGGGATCATGCACGGACCACCAGTGGGTCAAGTCACCCAGCAGTGAGATATATGAATTATGGCCCTGTCCTAATGTGTCAATAGGGTAGAAATAATCAATTACCATTCACTTATTGTTCACAGTGTGCA
Organism: Petromus typicus; assembly: GCA_004026965.1. Lineage (NCBI taxonomy): Eukaryota > Metazoa > Chordata > Mammalia > Rodentia > Petromuridae > Petromus > Petromus typicus. The sequence continues at coordinate 855 of PVIR01015252.1, forward strand.
ACAACTGCCTTCTCTTCCACCTACTCAGTGACCATCGAGTTTAAATTCACAGACTCTGGAATCACGTTGCCTGGGTTCTTATCCAAAGAATTACCAGTTACTCTGTGATCTTAGGCCAGTAAGTAAACTCTTGTGACTCAAGTTGATGTATAAAATAAAACACAGCCATATCTCTTAAGATTGTCGTGATAGGGCAGGGAATTTAGCTCAGTGGTTCTGGCGCCTGTCTTGCAAGCACAAGGACCTGGGTTCAATTCCCCAGTAACCACACAGAATACTGGGCGTGGAGACTCACACCCAGCAGCAATCAGTACCACATACCACAGTGCCGGGCGTGGTGGCTCACGCCTGTAATCCCAGCACTCAGGAGGCAGAGGCAGGAGGATTGCTGTGATGTGAGTTGGAGGCTGAGCTCAGGGTCAGCCTGAATTACAAAGCAAGACCCTGTCTCAAAAAAAAAAAAAAAAAACAGGAACAATGATCACTTCCAGGGAAGAAACCAAAATGACTAGAACAGGGGTCAGCAAACGTATTCTATTTTGAGATAGGGTCTTGCTTTGTTGTTCAGGATGATCATGACCTCACTACGTAGCCCAGGTGAACCTGGAATTCACAGCAATCCTCCTGCCTCTGCCTCCTCTGAGCTGGGATTACAGCCCTGAGCCACCCCACCCAGCACTGTGGTATGTGGTTACTGGGGATTGAACCAGGGACCCTGGGTTTGCAGAACAGGTGCCAGAACCACTGAGCTAAATTCCCAGCGTTTAGCAAACATTTTCATAAGTAACAGTTTTAGTAGCTTCAAGGACCACACATTTTCTATGGTAATTATTTAGCTATGCTGCTATAATGTGAGGGCAACTGTAGATTATATTTAAATAAGTATGATTCTGTTTCAACAAAACTACAAAAATCAGGAAGCTGGGTGTGGTGGCACATGCCTGTAATGCCAGCTATGTAGGAAGCTGAGGAAGGTCACAAGTTTGAGGCCATCTTGAGCAACTTCACTTCTTTATTTTTGGTTTGCTTTTTGAAGTCTTGTTGGATACAAATCACTGTATAGATGTATGCGATACAGCATTACAACTTCAAATTCTTAGATGTACATGTAGTCATGATCAAATCCAGGTAGTTAACATTCCTAGCTTCCTATACACTTACCACTTCCTTACAGGGAAGCCTAGTTTTTAAAATTTTATTGGTACATTTTTAATATACACAGTGACCACATTCATCACAGGAAATGTGTACCTGTACAGGGAATTTTCTTTTTAAGATGCCCGCCTGAGTCTCAGATGGCTGCCGTGCCCAACTTCCAAAACCTCTCAAGCCACCTCCTTACTCCAGCTAGAGAGCAATTCCTGGCAGGCGCTGGCTGGTCTTAGGCAGGTCCAATCAGAATACACGCTGCTCTGGAAAGTCTCGGTGAGGCTGAGGGGGACTCCGCCATGTGCCGGTGCAGCAAAGTACATCCATTCGCCTCCTTTCCTTGACTGATAGATTCCAGGACGTTCTGGGACCAGCGGGGCAAAGCAATGGATGACTGGCCGGGATGAGATAGGATGAACTGGGCCCAGAATGCAAACCTTACATATTCACAGACTAACTCAGAGACTGGGGGGAAGCCCTTACAGTTTCTGAGTATAAGACCTAAACACTATCAAGGCATTGTGATTAGCACAAGGAAAAAAAAGGTTTAAAAGAGCGGCTACTAGACTAAAGCCAGTAATTTAAGACCAACGGGGAGCAAATTTGAGAAGGAAAAAAAAATTTTTTTTTTGAGACAGGGTCTCGCTTTGTAGTTCAGGTTGGCCCTGAGCTCAGCCTCAGACTCACATCACAGCAATCCTCCTGCCTCTGCCTCCCGAGTGCTGGGATGACAGGCGTGAGTCTCCAGGCCTGGCACTGTGGTATGTGGTACTGACTGCTGCTGGGCGTGAGTCTCCAGGCCCAGTATTGTACGTGGTTATATTCGGGTCCTCGAGTTTGCAAGACAGGTGCCAGAACCACTGAGCTAAATCCCTGGCCATAGAGAAGGAAAATTTATGCACCTGGTGGGAAGAAAAAATAAGCCTAAAAAGTGGAGGAGGGCAAGCAAATATGGCAGTGAGGTTTTTCACATGTCGACTGAAACAGTACTCCTAAAGGGATAAAGGAATAAAAACAAAAGAATTTGGTTTCAGGTAAGCTCAATTTAGGGAGACAAGAAGTCTTTCAAATGAAAATTTCCAAGAGGTCATCAGAAGCGGATCATGGAAGATTAGGAGAGGACAGTCTCAAGGTTATGTGTCTGACGGCCACAGCCTGAATCTGCCACATCACTGCAAGCAGAGATTTCCAATGGAGAAGGGGAACAGAAAAAGCTCAAAAATTGGCCTTACAGATAAAGCCAGAAAACGGTTGTGTTCAAAAACAGAACACTAGCAGGATTTACAACATGCATCTTGAACTGCCCCTGTCTTCAGATTGGTCACAAGCAAGAACCACACACAGCCTGTTTTTATTCAGCTCCACAGAAGACAGCTGTCTCACTCACCGTCATGCAGTCCCATCAGGGTTCGTGGTGTCCCCACAGCTGACTCCCTGTCCCACTCTAAGCGCAAAACTCTCACTGTTAGCTCCCCAGCCGTTTTCAGCTAGCTCCCACCTGTCAGCGTGGACTTGCTTTTTCATTTCTTATTCTTGGTTACTTCACTGCTTTGAGCGGGGCTCCATTTTAACCCCTTGGAAGTAATGTTACAGTTAACTCATTTTTCTCTGTTCCCAAAAGAGGAGATGTACCACATTACTGCTGTCTCATCCGGATATGACAGTCTTTTATAGATCTGAGTCCCAAACCACAGTATCTCCTGTTTCAAGTATGGAAATTCTAATCTAAACAAATGATATCCCAAATCTCTGTGTCTTCTCTGAATCCTCTGAAGACTTCATGCCTTATTACTGTATGCCAAATCTAAAAAGAATTATTTAAGCAATTGTGTCTTTAAAATCCTAACTACATAGGAACCCAGTGTGTAGTTTTTTAAATGTTCACAGTAAAAACATACACTCATATTCTTATAAAAATACCTGAACATTAAAAAAAATTAGCACTAAAAACTCTAGAAAAGAAAGTGGCTATCGCCAGGTGTGGAAGGGCACAGCTATAATCCCACTCTAGGAGTGATGCAGGAGGAGGCCAAGTTCAAGGCCAGCCTAGGCAACTATGCAATGCAGAGAGACCCTACCTCAAAATAAAAAGACCTGGAAATAGCTCATGAGGGTTTAACCCCCAGTCCTGGGGGGTGGGGGTGGGGGGTCAGACTGATTACTGAATATTGTGGTGAAGACGCTTCAGGATACCTCACATATAAAATGCTATTTGTAGAGTTGTAGGAAAATACATTGCATCCTGATCTCTAACTGGGTTGCTTCTGTGGGTATTTTCTGGCCAGTAAAATTGACCTGCAGCTTTGGTTTACTATGCAGTGTTCTGTTCCAGCGTGTGTCAGATGGTCAGTTTCCTGCACCACGTCAGCGAGGCTATGGTCCTCAGCTCATACATCAGGCAGTGTAGCAACGCAGTGTGACTATATGATAGCTGCTCTCTCAACTAAAAAGAACTATGCTTTGTGCATACTCTGCCCCAGGAAGGAGTAAAGAAAGAAAAACATTAAGTATGTGACTAGAAACATAGGTGCAGAAAAGAGAGAATCCAAAAGATCAACAGCACTTTTAAAAAAGTAATTGGGGTTTGGGCCGGGGAGTTAGCTCAGTGGTTCCGGCGCCTGTCTTGCAAGTGCAAGGGCCTGGGTTCAATTCCTGGGTAATCACATACAATACTGGGTGTGGAGACTAATGCCCAGCAGCAACCAGTACCACATACCACAGTGCCGGGCGTGGTGGCTCATGCCTGTAATCCCAGCACTTGGGAGGCAGAGGCACGAGGATTACTGTGATGTGAATTGGAGGCTGAGCTCAGGGCCAGCCTGAACTACAAAGCGAGACCCTGTCTCAAAAAAAAGTAATTGGGGTTTATTAAAGTTCAGAGTACATTCCTCCAACTTTTTAAAACCCAATTAGAGGAAAAAAATTCCCAATGAAGAAACTACTTAGAAAGTTCAGCCACGCCATGTTAAAGCACCTCTAGAAGATACACATCCATATAGTTCACAAAGTATCTTCCACCTGATACTGCACAGTGGCATCCCAAGGCTAAACTGACTCTTTTTTTTTTTTTTTTAGGTTTTTTTTTTTTTTTTGAGACCGGGTCTCTTTTTGTGGTTCAGGCTGGCCTTGAGCTCAGCCTCCAACTCACATCACAATCCTCCTGCCTCTGCCTCCCGAGTGCTGGGATTACAGGCATGAGCCACCACGCCCGGCACTGTGGTATGTGGTACTGGTTGCTGCTGGGTGTGGGTCTCCACACCCAGTATTGTTAGGTGGTTACCCGGCAATCGAACCCGGGCCCTTGCGCTTGCAAGACAGGCGCCGGAACCACAGAGCTAACTCCCCAGCCCCCGAGCTGAGGGCCAGCCTGAACCACAAAGCGAGACCCTGTCTCAAAAAAACCTAAAAAAAAAAAAAAAAAAAAAAAAAAAAAAAAAAAAAGGTGATGTAGTGCTCTGGGTAAAGTAAAAAGTATGTGAGTTGCAATGAAAGGTTACATGAAAATATAAGTAACACTTTAATTATAACATTCTGTTCTAAAAGATTAGAATAAATTTCTAACTCAAAAGACTCACCAAGATATGGGGCCGGGGATTTAGCTCAGTGTTTCTGGCACCTGTCTTGCAAGCGCAAGGACCTGGATTCGATCCCCAGTTAACCACATATCATACTGGGTGTGCAGACTCACACCCGGCAGCAATCAGTACCACATACCACAGTGCCGGGCGTGGTGGCTCATGCCTGTAATCCCAGCACTCGGGAGGCAGAGGCAGGAGGATTGCTGTGATGTGAGTTTGAGGCCAAGCTCAGAGCCAGCCTGAATCACAAAGCAAGACCCTGTCTCAAAAAAAAAAAAAAAAAAAGAATCACTAAGTTATGAAAATATTAAAGAAAAAACATTATACTGTATCTGCTCCTCCCTTTGTATCCTGTTTTAGGGATAAAAATCTTTAGAACAATTAAATGTGGTCACTGGGCAGACTCTACTACCGTGATTACTTCTCATGCCTATATTTTCCCTAACTTTCTAAAACTTTACTAATAGCAGTAGCTACTATTAACAGTTACATACATCATTATTTCTGTCTTAAAAATTGCTACGTAAAAGTGGGATGGGGCTGGAGATTTAGCTCGGTGGTTCCACAGACTGCCTGGCAAGTGCAAGGTCCCCGAGTTCAATCCCTGGTACCACATGTCACAATGCCAGGCGTGGTGACTCAAATCTATAATCCGGCACTCAGGAGGCAGAGGCACGATTGCTGTGGGCTTGAAGCTAGTTTGGGCAACACAGTGAGTCCAGGGCCAGCCTGAACTACAATGCAAGACCCTGTCTCAAAAAAAAAGCAGCTGGGATGTGGCACACACCTTAAATCCCAGTTCCTAGGGAGGGTAAGGCAGGAGGAATGCAAATCTGAGTCCACCCTAAGCAACTCAGTGACAGTCTATCTCAAAGTAAAGAGCTAAGAAGAGTTAGTTCAACTTGCACTGAGTTCAGTCCTCAGTATCACAGTATGAAAAAAGAATATAACATAAACTTCAGTGAAATGCTTGGAAAGTTACATAGCCATCAACCTCTCAAATGCAAAGTTACTTAACCCAAAAATAGTTTATTGTTTTAAAATACACTTCTGATACTGAGTTAAATGATAAGGGGCTAGATGACTGACACCGAGAATAAAGTTAAGGAATTGGCATTTTACTTCAATTTCAGAAGTGGATGTGGCGCAGGTCAGTGGAGACAAGAGGTGACTGGCAGACTGTCTGAATGGGAAATGCGGGGCGGACAAAGGGGAGAGACAGGAAGCCCTCCTGCAGTGCTCATCTGTGGACTAATGGCTCTGGCTTCTAACATGGTAGATGAGTCATGTTTCTTGTACACTTTTGACCTGATTTGCCCTACACTTCTGTTATCACAGAATATTTATTACTCGAGTTCAAATTCTTCTAATTTTATTTTTTAATTTTACAAGAGCCCTAGAATCAATTGGAACTAAATTTTCTAAACCAACACCAGTCTATTATTGGGTTAGTAGACTCCTAAATGATTCGTGTACTAGCCAGTTTTTCCATACAGGTTTTTAATAACTGATAGAAATTGATGCAAATACATCAATTTTACTCTGCTGAAAAAATTACTTAAGGTCAAGTAGGCCAGGGAGTTAGCTCAGTGAGGACTTAACTCAGTAGTTCCAGCACCTGCCTTGCAAGGACAAGGACTTGGGTTCATCCCCTGAGAACCACCTACAACAGTACTGGGTGTGTGGTATGTGTGGTAGCTAATGCCTTAAATCCAATCCCAGCACTCTGGAGGCAGAGGCAGGAGGATTGCTCTGAATTCAAGGCTCGCTTGGTCTACATAGTGAGTTCAGGGCCAGCCTAAACTTTTACAAAGCGAGACCCTGTCTCAAAAAATTAAAAAATAAATAAATAAAAAGGCCAAGAATAGTCAAAGTGAAGAGACAATGACTAGCAAGATATAACCATATTCTCAGGACACCAAAAAGTTAATGGTTTTTTTAAAAATGTACACACAGATTAGGAAAGCCAAAGAAACAGATGATAAGTATAAACACAAACAGAAATTTAAAGAATGAAACTTCTAAAAGGGAGAAAGGGAAAGCCAGTTCTCTAGATCAAAGCCCTATATTAGTATTCACCCAATTAACCATTACAGTCCACTAATAAGTTAAAAGAATAATACAGTAAGCGCTAAGAGCATTTGGTAAGACTGAGCAGGGGAGATTCTGATTTTGGTTCTGCTTGGAACTAGCTTGTAGCTCTGGGACATTAAACCATCACTCTTTCCTAAAGTGTTTTCTCACCCCAGGACAGGAAATGGCACCTGCTCTACCTGCTTCAAAGGCTGTTGTGAGAAATCAGATCAAAGAATCTTCATGATAATTTTAAATCTTCTCATAGGTGGCCAATTATCCAGCTTGTTCCTGAGTATCATTTCCAATAAGGAGAATCTCATTATTTCTCAACATCAGTTACACTGTGGACAGCTCTAAACCTCAGAAAGTTTTTGCTGTATGAAATGGCCATCCTCTGGTACTTAAAAAAAAAAAAAACTGGCAAGGCCAAACAAGGTTAAGAGACAATAATGTGAACAAATGAAACTCTACACCACTCAAAGGAGAAATCACCAAGAAGCTGACAAGTTGGGGGAAACCTCCCCCAAAAAGGAGGTATCTGCCGGTCCTTGAAAGCGCAAAGCGTCCTGACCACTGATTTCGAGCTGAGTCTTTCTTTCAAGGAAGTCTTTTGTCTGGGAGAGACTGACAAGAGAGCACATGGCACATCCCGGAGAGTTCTGAAGGCACTTTTTTTCAGGCTGGGTATGAAACACGGTGCATTAGCGCTGAGCTATAACCTCGGTCCGGCCAAGGTCCCCATAAATGGCCAAACTGCCCAGACTGGGATAGCCTGCCTCCCACTTCCAAATTTCTGGGGTCACTGACATGTGCCACAATGCCCAAACGAAGACTGCTTTAAGGAAAAAAAAATTTATGTATATATATATATATATATATATATATATATATATATATATACACATATATATACACATACACACACATATATATATATTATATATATATACACATACATACATATGTATACATACATACACACACATATACATACACACACATATACATATATATGATGAGCAAGTTAGTAGTTGCTAAAAGCCTGGGGGTTAATTGAAGACAGATCATTAAGAAACTTAAATACTCATCCTGCTGACAAGGCTGGACTGAAATTAGTAGGTAGGGTCAATTTGAAGGTTTCCAAGTAGAATTAAATGTTCTGCAAGATTACTTATGTAAAGATAAAACAGATGTAAACTGGGGTGGGTGCGTGGGGGTTAATACCACACTAGCCCCTACTAGGAGACTAAAGTCCAGAATTCTGGAGTCGAAACTGGAAATGGAGAGAACGCTAAGAGACTGAGAAAGGATCAACTCTATTAACACAGATTAAAAAGTTAATTTACATCTATTCACTTAAGGTCAAACAAACTATAAATTCAGTTTCAGCATTCCAGATGGCTGCAGCACTCTATACTGTCAAAAAGTGATTCTTCCTCTGCGTTCGTAAAGGCTGCTTCCAGCAAGCCGAAGCACGTCTTAAAACAGGGAGTCACGGATCATAATACACATATATTGCATTTGGCAAAACACAGACTGCACCAAGCCGAACCTGAGTGAGCTGTTTCTGGCTAAGTTGTTCCACCAATGAAATGGTCGATGTGATAATTCCTTAGAGAACAGAGAAGAGAAGAAAAAGTCTACCTGCCCAGTGCTAGAAACTTTCTACTTGAGAGGAGTATTTCCAGCGTTTCCAGTTTGACACGGTCGATCACTAAGAGGCCGATTCCAGAGCAGCATCTTGGTCCTCGAGATCTGAAGGTTCTCGGCGGCTCCCTGCTGGGCCCTCCTTTCCTTCTCCCCTTCCCCCTCAGGAGCTCGGCAAGGCCGGGCCTCTCCGGATCAGGGCGCAGCCGGCCGCCGTCCTCCAACGTGCAGGGGCGGCTCCCCTCCCCCAGCAGGCGCCCAGATCCCGGTACCCGGAGCAGCCGGCTCCGCGGCCGCGCGCCCCATCCCCCGCGTGCCTGGCCCAGCCCGGCCCGCTCACCTCGGCCCGGGCCGGCTCGGGGCCCTGCACTGCCGCGGGCTGAGCCTGCAGCTGCTGGGCGGGAGCCGGCGGGTCGTTGTTCCGGTGGCTCAGGTCTTCATCGGGCCCGGCCAGGACCCGTGCCGGGCCCCACAGCAGCGGAAGCAGCAGGAGCAGAAGCAGCCGGGGCTTCGAGGAGCGGCCGCTTCCCCGGGCCACGGCCGCCATCCCTCCCGCCGAGCCGGCCACGCACGGGCGCCGCAGGAGGAAGTGCCGGCGACGGGAAGCCTGGACGCCTGGATGCTCGTCCGTCACGCCTCGCCGCCGCCTCCGCTCAGTTAGTAGCGTGCACCATGCGTGAGGCACGAGAGCGGGCGCGAGGCTGGGGGAAGGCCCGGTTCGCGGGCGCCGGATCGTCAGTCCTCTCCCGGGGCGGCCACAAGACTCTCCGAGAGCTTCGCCGGGGCCCGGCCCCAACTCCGCGGCCCCGCCCCCGGGCCTCACGGGCCCTCCCATTGGCCAGCGTCCTCCGCGGCGTCGTGACGCCACGAGCAGGTTGAGGCGCGGCCCGCGCGCTCCTCCCACTGGGCTCGGCGCTGGGGCAGGTACCCGGCGCTCCCTGCTCTTCCCCTCCCAGCATCCCCCTGGCGCACGCGGGACCCGGTCTTCTCTCCGGCTTCGCTGCCTCAGGACTACAGGGCTCTTCCTTGAGCGTCCTTCTGGGCCTTCGGCCCTAATACCTACTCCTGTCTTTCCTTTCTCTTATCCTTTCCAGATGTCAGATTAGTTAACGCGCTGTTGGTTACGTGGCATCTGCCGGTAGGAACTGAACACGCTCCAGGGTCCCGCACTCCCTTACCGATCTTAGGGATCACAATGCTGCTAAGAAAAAAGTGCACTCGAATCGGATTGGAAGATGACAGGAGAAATTTTTCAAACATTGTGTGATACTGTTTGCCTGTAGATGCCAAAAACATCTTAACTAATACTGCCTTTGTTCTTGGGTGTCTTTCTGGTGTGCGTGTTCTGGATTTGTGTTGCACCTTGGCTTGACTTTTTAACACATGATTGGCTTTTGAAATTAAACGGAAGTAGAGTGAGTTGGTCAAAACGAGCTCAGGAGGAGATGGTTGGCTGGAGAATATTTTTCACCTTATAAAAAGAAAAGCTGATAGGCTGGGGATTTAGCTCAGTGGTTCTGGTGCCTGCCTGCCTTCCAAGCGCAAGGTACCAAATTCAATACCCGGTAACAACAATAACGGGCGTGGTGGCTCATGCCTGTTGTCCCAGCACTCAGAAGGCAGAGGCAGGAGGATTGCTGTGAATTCCAGTTTAGACTGGGCTACTTGGTGAGCTCAGGGCTAGCCTGAACTACAAGACAAGACCCTGTCTCAAAAAAATAAAGAAAAAAGAAAAGCTGAACCACTTAGTTACTGGAAGTATGACTAAGAGACCCAGATCCTAATTTTTAAAAAAAGTCCTAACCATGTACCAGACACTATTCTAAGCACCTTATATATGTTCGTATATATTAACTCTGCATGATTTGTGTATATTTAATACCATAAAAAGCTGAGGAGAAGAAGAAATTAATCCACCAGCACAGCCTGAGGTAGAGTGGGCAAACCTCCTCTGAGTTTACTGAAATACCACGCTGTGTCAGGCGTTAGTAAAGCTCTTGTTGGGGTCCTTCCTGTCTGCAATTCTCTTTTCTGTTCTCTGTACTCCAACTTCTAAAACCTGTTCTGGAAGCCTCTGTCCAACACCTCCCCTTACACAATTCACTTCTGCCTTCATGCTACAGCCTATGCATGTTTCTGGTCTTGTGTAAGTTACCAGGGTGCCTCCTACACAATCTGGGTGCAACTATTGTGCCTCCCAGCTCATCCTTCAAGTGTCAATATTTAAGCCTTCACAATGCCTTCTTAACAGAACAGCTGGAAGTCTGGCTGTCACCCCCCTCTAACCTTTAGCCCTTGAGCCATTTCCCCTTTGTACACACAGGATTTGCCTCGCTTAAGGTGGACCCAAAAGGATGAGCAGCTCCTTGCTCCTTACCTCCCGTGGCAAAAGGGCAGCTGTGACAAAACTGGCCATAAGTCCTTGAGTTCTGGGAGATCTTTGCCTTGTTTTCAGGGGTCAGCTGCCTTGCACTGCAGAACTGTACTGTACAAAAGATTCCTGGAATGCTTAGGCACTAGCTACTGACTAGGAATTAGCTCGGGGACAAGGCAGCAGAGATGTTTAACAAATGTAAAGAAAACAAAGGGGAAATATCTCTCATGAGTAAGGGACAGTGGGATCAGCACGCTGTCACAATCTGGGCCAGAGTGGTATTTTTCCTGCCTGCTTCAGTTTCACCCCCATCTCAAGGCCCTTTGGCTCTGCAAACTAAGCTCCAGGTATCAGATTTCAAAATGATTAGCTCTTTCTATTTCCACCCTGAGCTACTTCCTAGTCTATGCTCAGTAAGGCTAGATCAGGACTGGAATCGGCTTTTATCACCTGAAAAACTGAAAGCCATTATCTTTCTGTGACTTTTGGCGAATAATTCTTTTTAAAAAAGCTAATACATAGGGTTTTTTTTTTCTGTGTCTCTTGAAGAACAATTGAAGTTATTTGATATGTGCAAAGGGGTGTGGAAAGATCAATAATTCCAAGCCAAGGGTATTGGCTTTTTCAAGCCAGCCAATGGAGAGAAAAATGTAATCATTAGCAGGTCTCTTATCTCTGTGAGCTCTACTGTTCATACACCTTTCTATTTATTTGTATTTATTTATCTTAGTGTTGGAGAGCAATACCAGGACCTTATGCATAGAAAGTACATGCTCTATCACTGGACCATAACCCAAAGCTATTTGAATATTTTTTATTCCTACTTTGTGGTATCCAGCTTTCTGTTACTGTAACAAATACATGAGTTAATCAACTTAGAAAAAGGTTTATTTTCTAAGTTGACACTCAGAGTTTTGAAGATTTCAGTCCACAATCAATTGGCCTTATTGTCTTGGAAATCTGGCAGCAAGAAGTATCTAACAGTGGGCAGTATGTGGTATAACATAGCTGCCCACCTCATGGCTGGAAGGGAAAAGAAAGGGAAGAGCTTTGAATTCCACCATTGCTTTTGATGGCATGTTCTTAGAGACCGGAAGACCTGTTGTTAAGCTCCAACTCTTAAAAATGTCTATTACTGGGCTGGGGAGTTAGCTCAGTGGTTCCGGCGCCTGTCTTGCAAGCGCAAGGAGCCAGGTTCAATCCCCAGTAACCACATACAATACTGGGTGTGGAGACTCACCCCAGCAGCAACCAGTACCACACACCACAGTGCCGGGCGTGGTGGCTCATGCCTGTAATCCCAGCACTCGGGAGGCAGAGGCAGGAGGATTGCTATGATGTGAGTTTGAGGCTGAGCTCAGGGCCAGCCTGAACCACAAAGCGAGACCCTCTCTCAAAAAACCTAAAAAAAAAAAAAAAAAGTCTATTACTTCCCAGCAGTGCTAAACGGGGGAGGGGAGGGTGCATGGCTTTAACACAGGAGCTTCCAGTGAACACTTAAGATCTAAAGTATAGGACTTTTGTCTATGTATTCCTAGCACATAACAGATTAGCTAACATAGTACTGATAACTGTAAACCTTTGTCAAGTATTATTCTAACCCAGGCAGAATAGAATATGACAGTACGTGAGTTATCTCACAAGATAAGTTGTATTATCCCCAGCTTTCCAAGTGAGAAAATTGAGTCTTGGGCCAAGAAATGTTCCCCAAATCATACAGCTAGGAAGTGACAGAATTACGCTTGATTTCTTTTTGCTGGATTTAATGGTACCCTACTTACTGGAAAATCTAATTTATGAAATTCAGACGCAAGGAAGCAGACAAGTGATTCTCAGTGAACGCTTCCTTACCTGTTAGAAACGTCCTGTCAGCCCTCCTGCTTCCTATGACGGCTAAATCCAGGCCTCTAAATGCTGCAGCCTTCCCACCTCTGATGACACAGAGTAACTTCAGACAGGTTAACTGGACATGTCGAAATGATCTCTGCTGCATTCTTCGCCTCGCACACAGAAAGACATTATCTGCGGCTCTCCCCGGGGACCTGTCCGAAGTGCAGTGTTGCCTGCGGTTGCGTAAAAATAGCTCTTGAATGTGGATGCCCTATTAGCCAGGCCTGGCTAGCTCCCAGACCCTGCCTGCCTTTCCTCCCACCTTGCCTGATTATTGTACTCTTCCTTCTTATCTTCACCTTTTCAGAAACAGTCTTTTCAGCAACATCGTCCCTGAGTTCTCTAAGAGACTGTGCCGTGCATTCTTAGAATCATCAAAAGACAAGATACAGTTTCATGCCATTTTATGTTTAGCTCTAAACAGTCTGTAAAGGCTGATTACAGAAGACATCAAGAAGACAGAAAGGATCAAGAGGGGAAAACAGAAACTAAAACCTCACACTGAGATAGCTGAAGATCGTGCAAAATTAAAGCAAAGATCTTGACAAATTAAAGTGTAAATTAAACACAAACAGCAATGTGCAGCCTGTTTGACCTACTTTGAAGCACGTCCAGGAGGTGGAATGAAGCACGGGGCTTCCCCAGGCCTCTCGAAGGGAAGGGATCTGGAGACGCTCAGCAGGTTGCGGGGAAATTCCAAACCGCATAAATGTGAAATGTTGGCTTCATTAAAGGCAGTTTAGAACTAATCCTTACAATTTCCTAGGTTTCTACCTAGGAAAGCAGGTTAAAAATTCTAAATGACGGTTATATTTAGCTGGGCGTGGCTCACACCTGTAATCCTAGCTCTTGGGAGGCAGAGGCAGGAGGATCGCTCTGAGTTCGAGGCTAGCCTGGGCTACATAGTGAGTTTAGGGTCAGTCTGAACTACATAGTGAGACACTGTCAAAAAAAAAAAAATTCCAAATGACTCATTCATCCAGTTGTTCACTTGTCATGTCTTCTTGGATGCTTCCAAGGCATTTCAAACAAAGCGTGGACAAAACAGTTCTCTTAATAAAATGCCCTTCTCCCTTCAGAGTCCCCCTCTTAGTGGAGGGAACCAGTGTCAATGCAATTTGATTCCTATAATTTCTTCAAACTCCATATGCAGTCCACCAGCAAGTTTTACTATTTCTGCTTCTAAAACAGAACCTGAATCTGTTCACTTCTATCTCCACTGTGACTACCTTGTCTGAACCAGGTGTCAGTTCCCACCAAATATCTTATTCATAGTTGTTTCCATCTCTGCTCTTGCCAGTTTATAATCTGACCAGCAGCCAGAATGAGCTTTAAAAATTAAATACTTTGTTCACCTGCTTACAGTTCTCTAATGATCTCTAACTGCGGTTAGAATGAAATCCTAAGTTTTTCTAAATGCAAGTTCTATTTAATTCCTGTCTCCCTGTGTGACCCCATCTCTTGGCTTCACCTCCTCATGTGCCATGCCCAGCCAAGCTTGTTTCTACCTCAGGACCTTTGTACTTGCTGTTTTCTATTTTTAGAACACGATTTTATTCTTAACCTCTAGGAACTTAGAAGGGAGAAGGGAGAAAGAAGGGAAAAAATAAACCTGGTGAAGGCTCCATCCTAGGCTGAATTGAGCAGTTTTTATGCTGTTCTAGTCTATTGCTGTGATGGGGAACATAACCCCAAGACCAGAAATTTGAAGTTTTATGTAAAATTCCCTAATATTTAAAAGTTGACAATTGCGTCAAACTAGGATTATATCTGTTAACTATAACACTAAACCACAAACAATATTAGTATAAATTAGAAATGTTTCCTTCATTAAAGTTGGTTCAGAACTAATCCAGCAGCTCCACAAAGATCAGGGATCAAGGTTTGAGTTCTGTGCTCTGTCATTCTTAGTCTGCGATTCTTATTTTCATTACCGAGTACAGCTGTTAAGAGATCTAACAAATCCTCAGCAGCAAGATGGTGGGTTGGCTGTAAAAAGGGAACATTTGCTGCGTGTTTAAAAAAGTATCATGGAGCACCTCTGCTTACATCTTATTGGTCAGATCTTACCCCTTGTTACATCTAGCTGCAAAGCAGGCTGGGAAATGTAGTCTTTCTGTCAGGAATTTTTAATAGAATAAAGGAAGAAAGGCCATTGAGGGCAACCACTAAGAGTCTGATTTACGGTAGGGTAGTCGTATCAGTAGTATAGGTCTTCTGGAGAAACAAAGCCAGTAGGAGATGCACAACAAAATCTGAACTTCTTAGGGTAGGCCAGCAGGCTGGAAACCCAAGGAAGATTTTTATATTAAAGTGTAGGCAGAATTCCTTCTTTACCAGACAACTTCAGATTTTGCTCTCGACGTTTGACTGAGTTCAGTGACGCTGCCCACCCACACTACTGAGGATAACATGCTATATTTAAAGTCAACGTATTGTAGATGTTAAGCACATCTAACAACTATATTCACAGCAATATTTTGACTAATGGTTGAACAAAACACTGAGCCCCATAACTTAGCCAATTTCACCGTTACAGTAATTTAAACAGTTTTTAAAATGCAGCAAAAACATAACTGTCTTTTAGCTGGGCTTGACTTGCCAGCTCCCAACAGGCAGTATTTTATCTAAATGGTGGAGCAAGTGCCTGGTACCCTAAAGGTACAGTCTAAATACACCCTCACTCTATATCCATTGTATAACTAGAATCACATCACAATAACTGCTGTGAAGACACAAGGTTCTGCCCTTTGTGGGAGACTACGCTTAAAGAGATAGCCCAGAAAGTCCTTTTTAACCACTGAGTCACGGGATCCTGTGCATAAACAAAAACACTTTTCTCTCGGACTCTTTTCTAACTCATTAAATTATTTCCACTGTAAAACCCAAACCTCTACAGCTGGGTAGTGATTTAGAGAGGCTCTAGAGGGCGGGCTGAGAGGTGGAGATAACAATTAGAGCCCATGGCTTTTCCAACCTGTGATTAGCAGCCAGTCCACTCCCTGCCCCTCTCCTGACTGAGTAGAGGGACCCTTTTACCTTTTCACACAGTTCTTTTTAACTTATTTTTCTTTTGACATTGACCTTGAAATCGCCTAGACAATGGAAGCATGCAACAAAATTGATTTGTCAGTGATTTGCAAGTAGGCTTTGTAGGTTGTGAATGTTTTTGAATTTCTTATATGTATCGTGATTGTTTTTCCTAATTTTTAAAATGTTATGTTTTTTCTTGTGATGCTGTACGTGCTGTCAGCTTTGCTGAGTACTGTATATTCAGACAATGTAGGCATGAGACCTGTGACTGAGATGGGCTCTCAAAAAGAATGGATGCATAAATTATATCTCACAGTGCCGGGCGTGGTGACTCACGCCTGTGATCCCAGCACTTGAGAGGCTGAGGCAGGAGGATTGCTGTGAGTTCCAGGCTCTCCTGGGCTACCTACTGAGTTCAAGGACAGTCTGAAGTACAAAGCGAGACCCTGTCTCAAAAACAAAACCAAACCAAATAAATTATATCTCATAGGGATCTATAATTTCACTAAGAGTTGAGATGATAGATCTGAAATTGTTTTGGGAAAATATGCATGGTTTGTGATGTTTCTTAATTCCTGTAATAAATTAGTTTTATGCAATAATCATCGCATGAAAATAATGACAGTTATAATTCAGTGGGTCATTTTAGCTTTCCATAGGAAGCAAACTTGGTTTATCTGGTTTAAATTATTTTCCATGATGTCTCATTTTCAACGTAAATCATTATGAATTTGTTTTTACTGCAAAGTTCACTGAGAGTCATGATTTCTGAAGAAATCAAAGATGGAAAGCAGCCCCATATCATTGTAACCCTTTAGCTAATTTTTGAGGAAAACATAGCTTTGTAGTCTGCTGTATCTGAATTTGCTTCTTTTCAGTGGATTTTGTCCATGTCAAACTCACGTATTTGGTGGTTAAATATAGTTTAAATGAGAATGCTACTCACTGAAGGCATTGTTCCAAATTGTTCTTTTTTATATTAGTCTTGAAGTCAAACATTTTTTCCCTATGTAAAATTCTGCAGTATAGCCCCTAGTGGTCTTGGTCATTTTCTTTGTTTCTGGGACAAAATACAGCCACGATTTAAAGGAGGAGAGGTTTATTTTGGCTCATGTTTTTTTTTTTTTTTTTTTAAAGGATTCAGTCAGCTGGCTCCCGGAAGGAAGGGAATAGGAGAAGGGTCTGGCAGGGGAAAGCTGCTCAAGTTATGGTGGTTACGAAGCAGAGCGAGAAGGGTGGAGCCAGGCCCCACTCCTATCAACACATTCAGGGGTGAGTGGATTAGCCCACCGAGTGCAGCCCTCTGTGATCTATCCATGGTTAGACGTCTTTAAAAAAACCAAAGCTAAACAAAACCCTCTTTTGCAGAATGTGATAATCTGTAATGTAATTTCTTTTTTTGTTTTTTTACAATTTTGAAAATAAAACATAGACAGGGCCTTTTGCATATTTGACAAATGCTATACCTCTGAACTAGATCTCTATCCATGTAATTTTATGAATCTGTTTTTAAAAATATGCCACCTAACCTGTTCTCAAATTCCTGAGCATAGATGATTTTCCTGCCCTAAGCCTTCTATAGGTACATTCTATCACACCAGGCTTTAAATGTAATTTCTATCTCTAATATTTACTTGTTTATTTTTGAGATGGGTCTTGATATGTACTTCAGGCTGGCCTTGAACTCACTATGTAGCTCAAGTTGGCTTCAAACTTGTGGCAATTCCCCTGCCTCAGCCTCCCGAGTGCTCCGTGCCATGCACCACCACATCTGCCACTTTTTAAATCTTACGGTTATTTGCTTTACAATGTTGCAGCCATTTTTAAAACTGAAGACTCTAAACACTTGAAGAATTAAAATAATTCCCAGATACATTTTATGGCAAGGTTCATGGAGACATCTTAAAAATAATAATTCATTGATAGAGTTGATATATGAAATAACAGTGAGTGGCCCAGGGCTCAGACTGGAGAGTTAATACTTGTGCGGGTGATGTCCAGATCAGCTCTAGAGAGGTACCGGCCAGTTGACCTCCCAGTCCAAGTCCTAGCACTATTCCTGTGAGAATCTCTTCTTATCTCTAGAGTCATGCGGACTGCTGCTGTGACTACTACTTCTGCTGCTACCGCCATAACACTGCAGGGAGGGCCCAGATCCTGGCCTGCTCTACCTGGTGGCCTCCAGGCACCTGAGTGCATGCTGGGGCTGCACTCTCTGAGCCCTGTGCCTTCATGCAGGTTCATTTGCTTCTCTGTTCCACTGAACTTCACATACCGAAAGCAAGTTCCAAATAGTAGCAGGAAATAGATAAACGAATCATGGCGCCTCCAATGAAGAGATCTTGCGCAACTGCACAGGAACGTGCCCTTGAAGCTGGCCCCGCCTGCACTCAGAGAGCCTGTAAGCGTCAGGAATGGGCTACGTATAGGAGAGTGAGTGGGAATGACAGACACTCGTAGATTTCCTCCATGATCTTAACTGAAAGCAGTCGGTTGTTGATAAAATCGGCCTCATCTCCTTACTGAAATGTGTGCTCTTTGAAAACAAGAATCTTGCCTCACACAATCTATAGTCCCCTCAGGGCCTCCTTCTGTGTGTTGCACATTAGAGATGTTAAGTCAGTATGATCGAATAGATACATCGCTCTTCTACTTTCCAACACTAACATGTACAGTTGGCAATGAGCATTCCTTTTATTTAAGACAGTGAACTAACCAACACTGATACAAGAACAATACTGAGATACTTGCCTGATCCAGGAAGAGGGTTATCATTAGTATTTCCTGTAACTACTCTACAATTGTGCCCTTACAAAAACTTCCTGAATTTGGCAAGAGAAACTGTCTGGATTTGCCTGCTCTTACAGAGATTCTGGATGAGTCTCTTTTTCCCTTTGATTCCTACAAGCATGTAGTTCTTTTCCAGACCCAAAATGAAGATGACATTATTAACAAGAATTTCTAAAGGTGATTTTTTTTGGTCTGTTTTTTGAAACAAAGTCTTGCTTTGTAGTTCAGGCTGGCCCTGAACTCACTATTGCGGCCCAGGCTGTCCTCAGACTCATAGCAATCCTCCTGCCTCGGCCTCCCAAGTGCTAGGATTACAGGCATGAGCCACCATGCCTGGCATAGTGATATATAGTTACCAGGGATTGAACTTGGGACCTTGAACTTCAGGCAGACCCCTGTAACAACTGAGCTAAATTCCCAGCCTTGATTTTGTAATATTATCTGAGATTGAACTCTGAAGGACTGGTGACTAGGAAAACCTAACCAGAAAGTACCATGTGCAAGTTGGAGATGCTGAGAGCAGACAATAAGCAATATAATTTTGCCTATAACTTTTAAAGAAATATTGTTCCTCAAGTAGACAAATCAAGGAGCTGTTGCTCTACCAAGTAGGAGCCATAATGGCCCTGGGGGGTGTCTTTTTTCTTTTCAGTATTGGAGACTGAGTTCAGGATCTTGTGCTTTCAAAGCGGGTGTGGTGTCACTGAGCTAAATCCCCAGCCCTTGGGGGGAGGGTCTTTCTTCTTCCTTTACTACAAAAGTTTGAATTTTATGGTTAGGAAGACCCACCTTGTCAAGTCATGAAAATGAAAAATAGATCGAGGTACCACACCATAGGTGAATCCAAGTACTGTGGCACATTTCTGTAATCCAGTACTCTAGCAAGTAGGACAGCAAAAGTTAGTACATCTGTGGTAAATGAGAAACTTGAGACCCTCTCTCAAAATAAAAATAATTAAAAAGATTACGGATGTACTCAGTGTGTAGGCCCTGAGTTCAATTTCTAGTATGCAAATATACGCGTGCTTTTCAACCAACCAGTTTTACAGTATCTCTATGCCCTCAAATGCCTTTTCATCTTGATGATAAATCTATACTGCATGAATAACAAAATTGATTAGCACGCACGGCATATTGAGACATTACTCATTCTGACACACCCTCATAGTATCAGGTTCAACCAACACATGCCAATAAAGGCATACCAGGAAATGCAAAGGCAATGACTAGTGTTAAAATTCCATGTCTCTTTTAAATAGAAGAAGAAGAAAACATAAGCATGACAATCTTGAGAAGTCGTTGGGAATCGTAGTGAATTTAACTCCTAGGTGAAGGTCACGTGGCCCCTGCCTCAGCCTCATGAGAGGAGAAACATCCAAGATTGTGCCATCGTCCCTGTGTGAGACAGTGAATGAAGCTGAGGGCTTCAGCTGACAATGGGTGTGTGGAGGGGGAAGGTGCCACAAAGACAGTCTCCATTCCACCAGGACCAAGAGCTGCCAGACTTCCCGGATGTTTTGGAGGACGATTTCCAGGAGTTTCCTCTCCCAGAAGTTCAGCCTCCAGGTCTGAAGCCAGTCTTTCCATACTAGCGCCCGGTCCACTTCCGGTGTGCCACCGGAAGCTCCGCGACTGCAGCCAGAGCCTCAAGTCCTCCCCACAGACTTTGAAAATGGCAGGGATGACTTAAAGGAACCAGAAGGTAAGGTTCCATGTGGGTCCTAGAGTCACTGGTGTCCTAGAGTAGGGGGAATCGTGCACCAGAGGGACAAGCCTCAGTGCTGTGCTATGAGGTGGTGCATAGCCGACCTCCGCGCAGACCCACTGGAACCGGGATCGGGTCCCAACTCCGTCCAACCCCAGCCTGGGCCCAAGTGCCACCCTGCTGCCTGCTCATTGACCCAGGCTCTCCCGCCTTGGCTTGTCCTCACCCCTGTCGCCCACTTGTGGTCTCGGGCTGCCAGCACACCCTCGGCCCTGTCACTTCCTCCTGAAGTGCAATGTGGACGACTTGGCTTCCTCTGGGAAATGTGAATCTGCAGGTCACCACTGCATAAAAATATATAAAAAGTTCTTCGTGAAGGGAAACCTGTAAAAGCACATTTTGTCGTAACTGTGGATAAAGAAAGCTGGAGGATGTAAGATCACCAGAGATGTTACTGAGATTAGCTCAGTGCCGGGACGGAGGTCCTTGAGGCGGTGCCGCTTGGTGCGGTCGGTGAGCTGGCCTTGAGCAGGCCTGGCAGGAAGTGCCTCCTTGCCAGGCTCCTTCCATAGCTCCTGGTGAGTAGCACGGGACGCTGAGGGGCAGAGGACGACGGGGGCGAAAGTAAATAGATTTACATAAATTTATAGTACAGTCTTTTAAAAAAATCAGGAGTGTTGATTTTTTCGTCTCCTTTTCAATCTAGAAGCCTTAAAGCTTGACTTCATGGAAAGAAACTGACAAAAATGTCTTCTGACTTTGTTCTCATAATTGTAGACTATAGAGTACGGCAGAAAATGGCATGCCTTCTTGACTGTTTTCGCCAATTGCTTTAATTTCTAGGTGCATGATTAGCCAAAATCTAGAGTTTGTTTCCATGTCTTGAAAAGCAAAATCATGAAAAGAAACCCAAACAGCAATTTCAGATGAGATCAGTTGTGTAGGGTGGTATGGCTGTAGACCATACAGGCAATTTTAGATGAAAAAGAAGGAAATTATAATTTGGCCAGGACAATTAGTGGGAGGAAGAGATGGAATACTAATTAATACCGATAAACTGAAACCATCCTCTACAATCCTTTACTATGGGCTGTTTACTTGCGTTTGGTTAGGGAAGATTGAAAAGAAAGATAACTGGTCACTGACTTTAAGGATCTGGATGGTTTGTGGACTCCTAAACATTTCTTTTGACTGCTTTAATTCTATTTCTTACTTCTCAGAATGCTTACCAGGTTTTTAGTAGTCTGAATATACAAATGGATGACTGTTTTGCACATGTCAATGTAAATTGCATTGGTATAAATGGTATAAATGGTTCAGTCTGTGGTTACTTGGCTTCCTGTTGTAAGGAAACTATAATGAAATTTTACAACAGGATTTCAAAATTAAAACTCAAGGCTGGCTTTGGACTTGTGATTCTTCTGCCTCAGCCTCACAGATAGCTGGATTTACAGGCCATGTTCCACTGCAACTGGAATGTTGCACTTTTAAATAGTGGCTAACCTCACTGAGGTGACTATGACGTGTAGCCAGAGATGGTGCCCATTAACCCGCATTTCCTAGTCTTGTGTGACCCTCTTTGAGTGTTGATTTTGTTTTGGTTTTGAGACAGGGTCTTGCTATGTCTGAAGGCTGGCTTCAGACTTATTTTTCTCCTGCCCCAGCCTCCTGAGTTCTGGGATTATATCAATGCATCTGGCTTGAATGTGGGTTTGACTAACATAAATAGCAGATGACAAAAGTGATAGGATTGTATTTCCAAGACTAGCTTGCAGAGACTGTGCTTCCCTTCTCTCCTTGTTGGATATCCTGAGTTGTTCTGAGGGAAGCTGGTCCTGTGTTGTGAGAGGCTCGGTGGAAAGGCCCAAGTGGCAGGAGCTGGAGAGGTCCTCAATCATGAGGCACTCAGGCCTGTAGTTCAACAGCCCGTTAAGAACTGAGGTCTGGGGCCGGGGAGTTAGCTCAGTGGTTCCGGCGCATGTCTCGTAAGCGCAAGGACCCGGGTTCGATTCCCCGGTAACCATATAGCAATACTGGGTGTGGAGACCCGCAACCAGTACCACATACCACAGTGCCGGGCGTGGCGGCTCACGCCTATAATCCCAGCACTCGGGAGGCAGAGGCAGGAGGATTGTGATGTGAGTTTGAGGCTGAGCTCAGGGCCAGCCTGAACCACAAAGCGAGACCCTGTCTCCAAAAACCTAAAAAACAAAACAAAACAAAAAAAAACTGAGGTCTGGGGCCGGGGATTTAGCTCAGTGGTTGTGGTGCCTGTTTTGCAAACGCAAGGTCCCTAAAAAAAAAAGAAAAAACAAACCCTGAGGTCTGCTGCCAGCAGATGGGTGAATTTTAGGCAGGCCTCCCTAAGTTGGTCTGTAGCTAAGCTTATAGGTGAGCTCACAGCACTGTAACATCTCGATTACAGGGAGTCTTAGAGAGGCACTGGCTGAACTGCCTCTGTAGTCCCACAAACTACAGAGGGAGCAGAGGCTGCAGCTCTGCCCAGAGTAGGAGGAGGCCAGAGTGTTGAGAATCAGGGACTGATTATGTTCTTCTAAAACTTATGCCAGGAAAGCTGAGAAGACAGGACCTAGCTGTGGTAAGAGCCAATGAAACTGTGATGACATCTATAGACTGGAGGTCCCAGTGGGGTTGAAAAGTTGTTGGAGCTTTAGTTGTGGAACAGTCAGAGGACGGCAAAATATTAACTTTATTTGAAGCTAGCAATTTGAATATTTTATTGCTTGGGCACCAGCTACCTGCTAACTGTTAAGCTACCTTTTCTGCATGTGTTTAGTCATTTTCCTCCCAGTTCATTTTTGGAGAGTCTCTCAGTGACATGGCTGTATGAACTCAGGTCTTGCTTGTATTCAGTTTTTTTTTCTCCCAAAGAAATCCAGTATTATACCTCTTCAATTATGTGCATAGAGTAGCTCTTTATAATACAGCAATTCATGTGGAATATTAAGTTTTGCTTCCCTTCAAACCAATACATGGCATTTTAGATTCGCTATTTGACAAAAATGAAGTATGCATTATTTATGGATTACTGTCACCTCTACTTTTTTTTGCCCATTTATCAGAAAAATCATAGTTTAAGCTAAAATAAGAAACTTATAAAAACCAGTTGAAGATGTTTTTTCTGATAAGTAATGCAAAAGAAACGATAAAAAAATGCTTAGATATGCTAAAGGAGTAAAAAAAAATTCCTAATTTGCTCTTTTATTCCTTTAACATCTTTAATGTAACAGCTCATTTTTGGATACAAGAGCCATTAATGATTCTATATAATACAAAACAATCTTGTGGAAACAAAATGATCCATACTCACTGGAAGCCAGTATTGTATGCAGGGTGAATTATAACTTGGGGACTAAATGGAAACAGTATTTCAACATACTATTCTACTGAGTGGTTGACCCAGCAAATACTGTTCTGAAGTAGTTTAGGTTCATTTCCCATAAAATGATGACAGCTGAAAGTGAAAGGTCAACCAAGTCTACAACGCCAACAGGAAAGCCAAGACCCTCTACCTTCCGGCCACTTCTGGATAATCTTTGTGAGAAGTCTGCCCATCTCTGTTGCTTTCTCTCTAGGCACGGGCGGTATTTTCACGAGCACAGAACAGTGCTGGTGCTGCCTTCCAGGGAGCACAGCAGTTCCTAGCTATGCTCCATCCAGAAAGCTGTCAGCCAGGACCATGTAGCTTCATTCCAAATTCCTCTGAAGACTTCATTTTGTTTTATTTTCACCTAGAAATGCAATGTTTGGGGAAGACACCGGGACCAATGTGCAGGGGATAGTCAGGAAACCAGAACTAGAAGTGGGGAACTGGGAAAGCTTTCTCCTAGCTTCACATAGTCCTTTGTGGGGGACTGGATGTTACCTTGCCATCACTGTGACAAAACACGTGACACATACAACTGAAAGGAGGAAATGTTTATTTTGGCTTATGGTTCAGTCTGTGGCCAGTTGGCTTTAAGGCAGAAACATGACAGAATGGTCCGGAAGAGGAAAACTGCTCATTTCATGGCCACCAGGAAGCAGAGAAGGTGAAGGGCTGGTTAGAGGGAAACAGGTCTAGAACAAGAATATACCCTTCCAGGTCACTGCCCTAGTGACTATGTCCTCCAACCAGGCCCCGCCACGTAGCAGCATGTACAGCTCTGAATGGATTAATAATGAGGTTAGTGGACCTATGACCTAGTCACTTTCTCAAAGCCCCACCTCTAAACACACGAGCCTTCTGGGGGATATTTTTAAAACCAAAACCACAGCAGGGACATTCATTCTTTTACTTTAAAATATAAGGTCCAGAACATTATCTAAGCATGTAGTTTAATCAAGATTTAAAGTTGCATGCTGATGCAAAAGAGATCCTTCCTAAGTAATTTACTTAAAATCATGTATACTATTTGTGTGAAAATTAAAACTAAATTGCAAAATGCTTTATATTTTCAATGTAGAAATAGTTTTCTTCCTGAGTTCTGGTCCTGAGGATTGCAAATCCTAAATAAAATGTTTAATTTTTAAATTTGAACAGACCATGCAATGGAGTACTCGTAATTAAGCTATATTTGATTGATGAGAGACAAATGCTGCATTAGAATTAATAAGAATATGAGGAAGGGCTGGGGATTTAGCTCAGTGGTTCTGGTGCCTGCCTTCCAAGTGCAAGGACCTGGGATCAATCCTGGGTAACCATATACAACAATGCTGGGTGTGGAAACTCACGCCTGCCGGTAATCAGAACCTCATACCACAGTGCTGGGCGAGGTAGCTCATGCCTATAATCCCAGCACCTGGGGAGCAGAGGCAGGAGGATTGCTGTGAGTTCAAGGCTGAGCTCAGGGCCAGCCTGAACTACAAAAGTGAGGCCCTGTCTCAGAAAAAAAAAAAGAACTTGAGGATATGTTTTGATATGCATGTGTTTCAAGTTAGATTCAAAGGACTAGGGGTGTGTGGTAGAGTACTTGCCTAGCATGTACAAGGACCCTTTTCATCCCCAGGACTGAAAAAAAAAATTACACACACACACACAGACACACACACACGAATCTCCATTTAGCAGCTTCACTTTACAACTCCAGGGATGGAGATGGGGGAACATATTCTTCAGACTGCATTGACATGTCTAGTTAATAATGAGGTTCTTTTGCCCACAGCAAGGTATAAATGGGAAACTTCACGACTTAGTCGAGTACAACATGACACTGACAAAAAGGAGTAAGTAAATACCTCAGCCAATTGAGCAGAAAATCATAGCTGTATGTATATGCAGCTTTTACCTTGCTCAGGTTACAGTGTTACTTTTCAAGTTTTTATATTTTTCTTTCATATTGTGTATTTATTTCCCTTTGGTGTACTCATGGGTATTCTATTTAAAGTGTAAACTTTGTTCTTAGTTCTTTGTCCTCAGTTTCGTTCTACCAGCTGAAAGCACTCAGGCAGACATTACTCCAGTTTGAATAATTATTGATGAGTGAGGGTTTACTACTGATCCACAGTGTTAAAAAGGATTTTTAGCAGCCAGGAATTTAGCTCAGTAGTAGACCTTGCAAGCACAAGGTCCCAGGTTTAATCCCTGGTAACCACATACAACAGTGCCGGGCGTGGAGACTCACATCCATCAGTGATCAGTACCACATACCACAATACTAGGCATGTTGCTCACGTCTGTAATCCCAGTAGTCAGGAGGCAGGGGCAGGAGGATTACTGAGTTCCAGGCTGAGTTTAAGACCAGCCTAAACTACAAAGTGAGACCCTGTCTCGAAAATCTAAAAAAAAAAGGCTTTTTATGCAAAAGTATAAAAATATTTCATCTGTGATGCTTTCACTTTTGAAGTACTTTCTTGAAAGGAGTGGCAACAGAGAATTAAAGAAGTCTCAAAAATTTCCCTTTAGATATGACCTGTGGGGAAGATGAGTGGAAATGGCCTTTAATTGTTACATTACAGGAAATGTTGATGATGATATGCGAAAGTATAGACTAACTTCCCCAAACCCCCAGTTTTCCCTGATACCACAGTTGTAAAGTTACAAATTAATGTTACTTTCAAAGGCTAATTTGATTTTATCAAAATGTAATGAATATTTATCGAGCACCTACTCCTTATGTCAGCCAGCTTACTGTTTTCTAACAAACAATCCCAGTTGATCTTGTCTCTTCTGTGGTGCATGTATGTGGGAGAGGCTATTTGCATTCTTGGTCAGTGTGCTCGGGAGATGGCCTGGAGAAGTCTTGTCTGCTTCTGATCACATGGTTGGCTTTATAAGGCATTGCAGAGAGCAGACAGGCAACTGCAGGCCTGCCAGAAGCGTTTCCTCTTTGAAGACATTCGGAAGAATCATCTTCCTGAGGGGTGTTGCTTTGCTTAAGTGATGAATTCTTTTGGTATAAAAGTGGAACAGAGAAATGTCAACCAGTACTGCAGAAAGGTCCTTTGGTCTCTTTACTGTCTTCTAGCTGGCATTCTTTATGACTGAGGTTATCTTAAAATAAAAACGGGAGGAAAGCTTTCCTGTGCTTTGGGTAGGAGACAAACTTGCTTTGGTAATATTTGTGGCTGAGGAAAGCAGAAAGGGCCTGGCTGAAAAAGACGTATGTCACCACTAGCCACCAAGTTAAGTTGTGGAACCCAAAGGTGACAGCCATGGAGATATAGATCATGAGCTCTGCTAAGTAATTAGGGGAAGAAACGTATTCAAACCAGTCTCCGAAAGGGATCCTGTGGTTGCTGTGAATGACCACTCCTGAAAGGGTGAAAGAGGTTTTGTGAGCATTTTAAGTATTAAAAAGAAAGTTTTACCATTTTACCCCCTAAATCATTCTGTTTGTTTAGAGTTTCACACAGCTGTATGCAAACCACCATCTTGTCCCACTTCCACTGACAATTACTATGTACAGTCATATGCTGAGGTATGTTGTCCCCGTTCAGGAGCACACAGGACTGCCAGTTCCTCCCCCAACCTCCCCCATCAGCCACTAAGAGCTCAGACTCTGGAGCGAGGCAGCCTGAGTTCAGACACTGGCTTCCCCACCTACTGGCCGGGTCACTGCAGGAGTGTCTCTCACTGTCCCCCTCTGTAAAGTGAGGATTAGACTGCTCATGTCGTGTGGGAACTGGAAGGCGGTAGCATTTACAACAGGGCTTTACACAGCCAGCCCCGGAGAAATAGTAAATAATACATTTTCATTTTTAGTATTTCAAATAGCTGAGTGGAAACTACTTGTGGTAAGTCAGTACAAGCTAACGAGAAGGTCATGCTGTTTGGCTGGGCTGTGACGATGTAACTGTAGTACTATGAACTCGCACATGTGGATCAATACTCCTGTGCACTGCAGCCCCCACACATGGACACAGCACAGGCTCACAGCTGTCCGCGCTGGAGGGCCCGAGGGATCAGCAGAGGATGCCTCTTACTGCACAGATGGGAAGATCTGGCTGCAGAGAGGCATCTTGTCAAAAATGAGTATCTGACATAGATTAGTCAACTAACTAGGGCAGGAAGGAAAGACTAAAGGAACACATAGAACTCACTTTTGAGGCTTTCCAAATGCATGCAGGGGTTATAAAGGGGATCTTACCTGCTTTGTTTCTCCTGAGGTTGCCGAGAATGACATGGCATTTGTACTGGTGGACAGATGACCAGATAAACATCATCATCCCAAGGATGTGGAACCACCGTGCTTGCATTAGTGGATTTTTCCCTATTACAGACACTATGGAAATAAGAATTCTCATATTAGGCAGCTCTGTAAAATTTCAGAGGCTTGGAGAACTTAAAAAAATCATACCGCCCTGGTGTAATTTTGTTATGGTTTGCACGTATATGTCTCCCTCTCCCCCAAAGCCTCTTCAGTCAGAGGTGGGACGTTTTCAGAGGTGGCTGGACCTAGAGGGTGTGACGCTGGGACTGATTCATGTGCAGTGGTAGGATCAAAGGTGCCAGGATTAAGGGTGGCCGATCCCTACATCACTTCGCTCACCGGTGTGGCATCCTAATGCCAGTAACCTGGATACACTGTAAGAGACAGAGGTTTGTCTTCTCCCTTGTTTGCCTTCTCCATTTCTCCTCTGAGGGGCCCCTCTGCCACGCTGCCCTGGAGCCAGCTGACTACAAATTGAAACCTCTACAAACTGTGAGCCAAATAAATGTTTCTTCTTTAACTTTGGGTATAAGGCACTTTGTCTCAGCACCAAGAGAAGTAAACTAAGACAGATTTCCTCTTGGATAGGGAGGTGTTTTCAGACATGCACAGCTCCTGTGACTGGCAACAGAGAAGTCTATGTTGACGTCTTCTTGCTCTTCCTTCAAATACTTACGTACATCTCCTTCTAATGCTCAGCTCCATTTTGGGTGAATTGCTCTTGTGTGTGATGAGACTGGCTTGTGTTTCCACTGCCACGCTCCGTTGGAGCCCCCTTATGTTTTATTGTCAGGAGAACACCTTTTAAAGAAAACTCTGAGCTACCATCCTGAGCCCAGGTACAGAGTCCTGGATACAGAATGCAGAGCTGTCTGGAACTAGCCAATGCAGAAAGTCCCCTCAGGTAATGGACGGCAGAGAGAAGGGCTTATCACAAAGAACAGAAATACAAATCACCAGATGAACACTGGTCTCTTTCTGGATTAAAGAGAACCTAGTCTGGAAAGCGTTTCTCATATTACTTCTTCCTTCATCTACCAAGAAGAAGGGACAAAGACAGCCCACAGGAGGACATGAATAGCATGCCGTTGACATCAGAAAAGCCACAGAAGGCCTCCCGGTGGCCAACGGGATATAGTTGGCCTAGTCCATCTTGACTGAAGAGACAAAGTTGTCCATTAATAAAGAAAAGAGCCCGAGCCCTGCAGCCAAGGAGCACGCCCTGAAAGGTAAATCCAAACAGACAGCCAAGGGTCCTGCTGCTTTCTGGGCGTCTGTACAGGTGAGAATCAGTGAGGACAGCTAATCACTATTGAGAACCCACCAAAGTCCACTTGTGTCAATTTCTGCTGTTGTCTTTTTAGTGTTCACTGAAGGGCTACATTTTTATAAGTTAAAAATAAAATGGGGGAAATATAGTTTTAAATCTGATAGGCTCCAAGAGCAAGTCACTATAGGACTGAAAGTTACAGTGAGCACCTAGGAATTCATACCCCTAACTGCCAAGTCCCCTGCTCTATATGCAGATGCATCATCTATGAGGGAAGAAGAATTTATGACTAAAGCCAGAATTATAATGTAGAGAAAGAAAGGTGTATAATCATTCCTTTATTCACTAAATATTGAGTGTCTAGTGAGTCTGGCCCTGCAGTAGGCACAAAGAGTGAAGCAGCACGTCAGGAAAGATCTAGATCTTGAGGGGGGCTGGGGATTTAGCTCAGTGGTTCCGGCGCCTGTTTTGTAAGAGCAAGGGCCCGGGTTCATATAATATTGGGTGTGGAGACTCATGCCCAGCAGCAATCAGCACCCCATACCACAGGGCTAGGCGTGGTGGCTCACGCCAATCTCCTAGCACTCAGAGGCAGGGGGATTGCTGTGATGTGAGTTTGAGGCTGAGCTCAGGGCCAGCCTGGCTTTCCTCCTGGCTTACAGACCTTCTGTTCACATTCATGTGGATCCAGTGGAGTATGTCTGTGCTCTTATTTATAGATGGAGACTCTGGGCTCAGAGAGGTTCAGTAAGGCAAGTGTAGGCCCACTGGGTCTCCATGCCTATGTTATTTCCACTAGACCCTGCAGCTGGCAGATCTCCCAGTGTGTCCTCTCTCAGCCGTCACTGAAACTAGCTCTCCCCAAATCATCGCAACTGACCCCAGGTGACTTTCTGAGGGAGACGTAGGTAAAACAGAAACAGATTCAAAAGAAGAGTTTAGAAAGGTGCTTTTTTGTGGGTATGTTGGCTGCTTCTCCTTGATTTTTTTTTAGGAGGGAGAAAAAGGCAGAAAGTAGATTCTGGAAACTCCTAAAGGGATACACAATCCCAACAGAAATTGGATGGACTGAAAGCTAGTAGGTCGCCAAAGAGCTCCGCAAAGTTCCTAGGGTGAGAAACTAGAACAACAGCTCATGCCGTGGTATTGGTGAAATGCATGAATGCCACAGCTGAAAACCCAGGGAGGAAAAACTAACGTGAGTAAGTGTAGAGGAATTAGGTGGAGACGCTGGCTAAGTGGCTGTGAGCTACAAGTAAATCATGAGTTGAGCAATAAGCTCCATTATAAAATCTTGCCTCAAGGGACTGGGATGCAACACGGAGGCAGAATTGGCCTAGCATATGTGAGGTCCTGGGTTCAAGTCCCAGTAGCACCAAAAAAAAAAGTTCCAAACAAAACCCAAAACTTTCTAAAGAGGCTGCATTCACTGTATAAAGGACCCTAGGGAGCACTGCTTTCTCACACCAAAATTGGACCTGAGGGGGAGGGAGACTCCTTCAGTGAGTATTGGGAATATATAGATCTCGAGCTCAGTTTACAAGGATCAATATTAGGAAACATGAAGCCTAGCACTTAGAAAATGGTCAGGAAAGATCTAGTGTTGCCTGTCATGAAGGCACACACCTATAATCCTAATACTTGGAGGCTGAGGTAGGAGAATTGCTGTGAGTTCGAAGCCAGCCTGAATTACATAATGAGACCCTATCTCAAAAAACAAAAAACAAACAAATAAAAATATCTACAGTATGTGGGCTGAAGGACACCAAAGTCAAGTTAACCTGAACACTAGAAACTCAGTCCCCCAAGAAGACTTGAATTCTTATATCTACATTGTTTTTATAAAAATGACATTCACTTAGGTCGACCCACTGCATCCCCTAAATAAAACAATAAACCACTTCTTTTCCTTCTCAAAAACAGAAGTTTGGCTTCCCTCTTCCTGGCTGGAAAGAGCTCTGAAACATTACAGCCGTCCCCCCTGACTGGAGCCTCTGTCCTCTTCTCTTTGTGAGGCAAAGCTTTGGTGTAAGGGGAGCAATCACAGGAGCTCACGGCAATAGCACGGCTCCCTCTGTCGGTTCCAGTCAGGGCTGCTCACTGGGAGCACCTGTCCTCTGGTCTTTGAGGTTTAACCCTGCACTGCAGACTCCCCCTGCACTCCAGGATGGCTGACGATTCCCCAAGGCCACTTCCTTTGCTGCTTCTTTTTCTGCCCTTGGCCACTCCCCAGCTTCCTGTGACACTTTTGGCCAGACTTTGCTAGCTTCAGTCCCTTTGGGGGATACATCGGGGGATCTGCCAGCTGCAGGGTCTAATAGAAATAACACAGGCAGGAGATCCAGTGGGCCTACACCTGCCTTACTGATGCCTTACCCCATACTAGATTTTGTCATCCTTCAGATGGGCCTCAGGAATGTTCTGTACTTTACTGTCTTCACAGAAGGCATGACTGCTTATGTTGGCTCCTTGAAGGCTTTGGCAATGACAGTTGATATGTATATACCCCGGGCACATTGACTTTTCACATCAATTCTGGCATCTCAGAAGCTTGAATACAAAGTAGCCTGGGCCAGCTCTTGATGCTGGAGTCCTGAGTGCTGTGTGGAGCATCGGTTCAGGAATGCCTTGTGCAGCCTGTGCCTGCAGAGCCGGCGCCCAGGTGGGGGCTACTCACCAGTCCTGCCATCCATTGGCACCTGGCTCAGCACAGTCAGGCCGACGAGGACGTAGTACACTAGGCCAAAGCAGTACTGCACGATATGGATCATGGCATTGGAGAAGACGCTGATGCAGAAACACTCGAAGAGCCTCCGCCAGCTGTGAAGCCACAGGAACAGGAGCACTAGGAAGGTGGACAGCGCCAGCTCACCACCTACAAGGCAAAGCCCACGTGTTCAGCATCTCCCTCTGGGCTTAAACCAGCGTTTTGTTTCTTTGTACTATTAAACAAAGTATTAAAAATGATTAGAGTTATGAAAGGGCTTTAGAAATCATCTGGTCTCATACCTTCCTCTTTTTAACAGTGAGGACAGGGGCTGGTTGAAGCCATGGCATTTGGCTCGGCATGGTGCAGTACAGTATCGACAGAGCAGGTAACAGCTCTTGACTCTGCTGCACCGCATGAGAGCCTCGCAGGCGCCATCACCCGGAAGTGGGCTGTGCTCTGAGTGTCTGGCGCCTGGCAGAGTCCTGCGTGGTAGGATCTCCAGGCACCCACGGAGGTGGAGGCAGGGATCAAAACATAATTATGCATTTTGTCCATAAGGAAAGAAGAAAGAGGAGGGCCTGGGTACAGCTCAGTGGTACAGCACTTGACCAGCATGCATGAGGCCCTGAGTTTCAACCCAGGAACCCCAAAAGAACAATAACAAAACCTTTCGGGGTGACAGTGAGCCTTGAACACTACCCTCCTGCTGGCTTCTCATCCCTTGGTCCCCAGAAAAGTCTGAAAAATAACTTACTTTAAAAATAACATAAAACTTAGTCCTCCTTTTAAAAAAATGAGTAATACAAGTTATAAGGCTAAAGCAGTGCATCCCTCCCAGTTAACAGCACCCAGAGAAAACACAGAACAGGGCCGGTACCCTCAAGTTCCCGTCCAAGCACCACTTTCTCTTCCCACCACAAGGCTGCCCGACCGGTCCTCACTTAGCTGTATCCATTAGCTTTGTTCTTTTTATGTTTTCAGTGAATTAAACCCCGGTGTTGACTCTCGAGGAGCAGATGAAAACAAACCCTCCCCCAGTATACAGGCAGAGCGCTGCTATTTTAATGAGCGAGGAGTGCTTCCTTGTGGTGCCTTCCTCCCAACAGGATATGCGTGGGTTTGTCCACTCTCCCTCTCTGTATTAGCAGGTTTCATTTCGGCAGATTTGTACATGCACATAACACACTTTAATTATTCCCCATCACACTCCACATCCCACCCTGCCCCCTAGTTTCATGTGTGGGTTTTCTCTCTCTCTCTCTTTTTTTGTTTTGTAATAAGTTCTTTGTTGTGCACAAAAGGATTGTTCTAGGGAGCTAGTGGTTTGGCTGCTGGAACAAAGGATAGAGACAAGGACAGAGAACAATTTCTTTCTAATTGTGCCTGAGTTTAACTGAGGCCACAGCGTGGCCTTCACCTCCAATTTCTATTTACTTATTTCAGATGAGGTCTTGCTTTGTTGTCAGGTCCTGAATTTCTGGGCTACAGGGACTTTCCTGCCTCAGCCTCCTGAGTGGGTAGGGCTACAGGTGTACCCCACCAGGTCTGCTCCGGCTTCTTCAAAAACTTCTGCTCTTGGGCCAGGGATATAGCTCAGTGGTTCCGGCGCCTGTCTTGCAAGCGCAAGGACCCGGGTTCGATCCCTGGTAACCACATAACAATACTGGGCGTGGAGATTCACCCCAGCAGCAACCAGTACCACATACCACAGTGCCGGGCGTGGTGGCTCATGCCTGTAATCCCAGCACTCGGGAGGCAGAGGCAGGAGGATTGCTGTGATGTGAGTTTGAGGCTGAGCTCAGGGCCAGCCTGAACCACAAAGCGAGACCCTGTCTCAAAAAAGCAAAACAAAACAAAACAAAAACAAAACAAACAAACAAACAAAAAAACCCCAAAACTTCTGCTCTTATCTGTTGGAATGTGACATATTTAAAAACCATTTGGTAAAAATCTGCCCCAGATAATAGTATAATAATAATAGTATATAATAGTATATAACAAAGCTTCATAGCATAACAAACCTTTTCACACGTTTACCAAAAACTAATT
This sequence comes from Petromus typicus, assembly GCA_004026965.1. Taxonomy (NCBI): domain Eukaryota; kingdom Metazoa; phylum Chordata; class Mammalia; order Rodentia; family Petromuridae; genus Petromus; species Petromus typicus. The sequence continues at coordinate 34,778 of PVIR01015252.1, forward strand.
TATAATCAAATTTCTGTGAATTCTAAGACACACTTTTGGTTGAACTATAAAATGAGAAACATCATAAGATAAACCTAAGGGATCCCAAAAGCTTCCTCCTCATCTGCACAGACTTCTCCATAAATTTATCAGCAGTGCTGTGCTAAAAATATCTGAAGGAGAACAGCCAGTCCTGGGCAGGCCCTGTGCTGGGGGAGTCAGGATGGGCTGATTCGGCTCACCAGTCTCAGTGAGGGCTTGGGGACATCCCCGTGTTTGTCCTGACCACAGGGGCCCTGCGGGGGCGGAGCCTGACAGAAGCAAGGACTGGGGGCCAGAGAAGGAGCCGCAGTTGTGATAGGCAGTGGGGGAGGCTTACCTTGGGACTGCGCCGCCCCAAGAATTCTGAGCAGACCATGGAGCCAGTTTGGAAAAGGCACTCCCAGGAACACAGACTGCGTAAGGGCCCAAAGTAGGAAGCCATTCCACAGCACAGAGACGACATAGAAGTGAGAAAAATACCTACAAGAGGAAAAGGGTGGGGGGATCACTCAGGCAGAATGCTGTTCGACTCTCACACAGGAAGATTATTTTTAGTTCTACTCCCAGCCTTCAACCCAAAGTAGAGTTTAGCTTTTAAAAATAGCTTGAATCCTTCAGGTCTTCAGATGTTTAAAATTTCCTTTCTAAGAGCACTGGTTAGCTTGTAGAAAAAAAGAGGGCTGTCTGAGATCGCCAGCAACACAAGCGATCTTAGCAACTTGGCCTGAGGGTTTGGGAAATCTCTGGTAATAGAATTGGGCTCAAATTTCCAAAAAATAAAAGTCATAGTCTTGCAGAGAGAATCTAGATTATGCTACCATAAGCTAAATGTGTGAAAATTTCTGAGTCTTGTGCCAATGCTGCAATAGTAGGCACACAACTATTGCACAAGAGTTGCACAATCACAGACCCAGGAGTAGAAGAAACCTTAAAGGTTTTATGCTCTCATGTTTTTTCTTAATTATACTGACCTAAATGTCAGGACAAATACCGTGATAATAAAAGTATCATTAACCATGGGTAGGAACTCATATTTCTCAGTCAACCAGAGAGCCTATTTTGCAATGAACACATTTACAAACTAAATATAAATACAACCACAAAACCAATAAAATGAAACTAGCCATGTTACTGTCATGTAAAAGATGCTGATGGGTTAAAATGAAATCTCCTCTTGGAGCATAAGGGCCTCACATGTCCTTCAGAGGCCTTATACTTTTCCTACCATGGAGTGAATATTCTGTACCCTACACTCTTGGGATCAAGTGTTTCAGAATGTGGATTTTTCAGAATCTGGAATATTTCCAGATAAATTAATAGATATCTTGGGACCCAAGTCTGAACACTTCACTTAAGTGTCATATGTACTTGTACATATGCTGGAGATAGTCTTATGTAGTACTCTTTAGCACACTTGAGTTTTGACTGTGATCTATCCCATGAGGCCCAGTGTGGAATTTTTTTCTACGTGGGGCATTATGTAAGCATGTAAAAAGTTTTGGGTACTGGAACATTTTGGAGTTTTGGATCAGCTTGTATTTTTCCATTTTGTGAGTCAGTTCAAAACCTTTCTGACTCTGCTGGTACCCAGAGATTGCCTGGCCCCTCTTGATCTTTTGCACACCAGTATTAAGACTCTCCTTTTTTTCTCTTTGGTCTTTGAAGAGTATGAGTTAAAGCCAAAAGAGAATTAAGCATAAGCTCAGCAGTTCCTCCAGCTGAGTCAGTACTTGCTTGTAAGAGAGCTCAGAGCCTCTTGCACCACACCCATCAACCCAGCCCGACAATCTGACCTACCTAATCAGTCCACGGCAACCCACTTCATGCTCCCCAACCTTAGCACATTCTAGCGCTTGATCTATCTTCTCCAGCCACTTGGGACAGGATAAATTGTAATTCCACACAATAGATCTGAAACCAGGGGAACAGGGTCATTTGCTTCTGTGGGCCTAAAAGCCTATTTTTCTGCAAAGTTCACACATCAGGGCAAGTTTTTACCCTGGCTGCGGATCTTCTGTCGTGTCCCATTTTCCCTTAAGGCACACTCCAGCAGCAGCAGAAGGTCCAGGACGAAAGGGGAGGACACGCTTCTGAGAAGCAGTTTCCAGCCTGGCCCGTCACTGCCTGCCCTCTCTCCTCTGGCTTACCCAGCACTTGGGCTGTTCCAAGCCACACTCTGGGGGCGGGAACTCAGCAGACCAGATCTGGCCTTGCTGTCCTTTACCTTCAGTGGCGGCTAAGACAGCCAATAAAGAAGCCGTCCACCGCTAGTGTCATGTGGGTGGATGCAGTGAGAGGCCTCAGAGCGGCTGTTCTGGGTGGCGCTCAGGGGACTCCTGGCTGGAAGGGGTGATCCTTGTGGGTTTCTGGGGGAGAACTTTCTAGTCAGAGATTACTGCAGAGCCGGCCTGGGTGTACACGGGGATGTTCAAGAATGTAAAGGTCTTGGGCTGGGCTGATCCCTGGGGAGGGAGCCAGGCAGTGCTGCAGGGGTGGCAGAGAGGCAGGGCCTGGTGTGGCATTGGCTTTTAACGGGGAACTACTTCAGCGGGGACCGGAGGTAATAAGGATGCTTATAGATCTGTCTGGCTGAAGGAAAAGTTCCAGAGACAGTAGTGATTGGACACTGTGAATGAACTCGAAGCCCCTGAACTGTACTGTCCAAATGGGTTAACAGGGTTTTATACCATGTGTATTTTAATATAGTAAAAAGACATACAGTATGTTTAAAAGAACTTGCATATTAACTTAATTAAATTTAGATGAAAAATCCCTATTGACTAGGTAGAAAGTAGTCTAGCAGCATCAGGAATGTGGAGTGGACCCCATAGAACTCCATCTGCACAGCAATCCCATATTTATATTATCTTGTGGCAGATGAGAAAACTAAGGCTCAGAGAGGTTTAGTTACTTACTCAGGGTCACAGTAAACAGCAACCTTTCGCTTCAGACATTCCTCCAGTGATGGGAGTTCAAATTACACCACGGCACTGTTTCTCACAGCCTAGACTGACCTTGACCTGCTTTTGTGACCCTACGGTATCCCCAAGTCAGACAAAGCCTGAAAAATTGTGTGTAAGTTGTTAAACTACATCTTCCTGCTCTGCACGTGAGCCTTTGATTCAAAGCCGTGGAGCTGCCTTCCTGCGGCCTTGCTTTCCTAATTCCTCGCCCATCAGAGGAACCAACTCCCTCCTTCGGAGCAAGTCTTATCCCTTGCTTGTTTTTAAAGACCTAGTTCAAGCCTCAAACTGCAGATCTAAAAGCTTCACTGCCTGTGGGTTGACTCATGCTCCTTTCTCCTCCTTGGGGATTCTGTTTCCTGGGAGCACTTGGGGGGTGTGTGTGTGACTGTGTGTGTTACTGGGGAGTGAACCTTCACACTGAGCTACACCTTCCACCCTTTTTTTATTTTTTAATTTTGAGACAAGGTCTCTCCAAGTCATTAGGTTGCTCTGGCTGAGCATGGACTTGAGGTTCTCCTGCTTCAGCCTCCAAGACCGCTCGGATGACAGTCATGTGTCACCAGCACGGCTCTAGAGCACTGCTTTTCAAGCCATGAAGCAGAAGGTGATTTTTTAGGATGACACAGTGCCCTGTGCGAACATCTCCTCACTACTGTTTGTGCGACCAAGTCCTTGAGGGCTCTAGCGCCAGGGATGTAATGGCCTGTTGTCAGTTAGGCACGCACATGCGCACAAAGACTTTACAGCAAGGCGGGCACTCAGTGTGATTGACTAACCCTGAAGCAGTAAAGAGGCAGGAGGAGGGCCGGGGAATTAGCTCAGTGGTTCCGGCGCCTGTCTTGCAAGCGCAAGGACCCGGGTTC
>PVIR01015253.1:0-11489 GCA_004026965.1 Petromus typicus
TTTCCTTACTTTTTTGTTACAATCTCAACATTGTCCCCTTTCACCTTATTTTACATTGAGCATTTTCTATTTCACAATATATAACATACAATGCTAGGACTCATTTACATCTTCATTTTCTCATACCAGAGAAAAGATGCGATATGTACCTATCTGTGACCTATTTATTTCACTTATGAGGATATCCTCAAGGTATGCCTCTTGTTTTAATCTCTTGTCTAGTAGGCCACAAGGTATCTTGGGTAGGGTCTACTTGGTCTTCAATGGGAACCAGCTGTTTCTCTAGCTGCCTGTCTTCTGGCCTTCTGCAATTAACATTGTGATACTTGACTCTAAATATAATAGCAGCTCATAATGCTGCTTATCTCTCAGTAGAAGTCAATGTTTGATATAAAAGTAACATTTCATCTTTCCAGTCTAGTTCATAGGTCTCAGTAAATCCCCTAAAGACCTCAATGTATTTATCAGGGTCATTTGGAAACTTTTTCAGATCTTATTTGATCTGTTTGAGGTCACTGAGAGAAAAGGAAATGTGAACACGAGCATTCCTGAATTTGTCATTTACTTTTTTAAAAAAGTATTACCCATGAGGACCTTGAAAAAATATAAAAGGGATAAATGTAGCCCACTAGAGGCTTTAAATTGTGACTGTCCTAGAAGCCACACCATTAGAATCCAAAGGGTAAGAGGAAGGAATCTCAAACCTAAAGGGCAAGTGGGAAAAACCTTCGACTCCATAATATTGGATAACGGCTTTGATTGAAATTGGCTTGAAAATTTTATACTCAGGTTAAGTATTAGTATATGAGGCTTCAGTTATGATTCCCTTGGAAACCTCTTGCCCAGGTTCTAAAGGGTGAGGGTGAGAAATCTCAGGCTTGGTGGTAGTAGATGCCTTAGGATAATGTGTGTGGATTTCTTGGGGCTTATATTTACATTTTAAACACAAGTAAGAATTATCTCTTAATGCAAAAAGCCAAAAAATATAAGATAATTTTGACTATTATCTCTCTCACAGTGTAATTTTAGTTTTGAAATATTATCTTAGTGCTTCCCTCTGCATTCTATTTTGGCTCTGGGGGGTTGGTAGCCCTTGCAAGCAGAAAAAAAAAAAAAAAAAAAAAAAAAAAAAAAAAAAAAAAAAAAAAAAAAAAAAAAAAAAACATTAAACAGCACTGTTTTAATATGTGAAGTTAAAATTTTTCCAGTGCTTAAGAACACATTTTAAAGAATAAGAGAAAGAACAATAAGAAATAAGAGAAAGAAATTGGCATCTTTTTAAATTTTTACTTAATTTCTGTATCTTTAAGCTATCCCCAGGTGATTCTGCTCCAGAACAAGTGTCTGCCCTGTGGAGAAAAACTGCAACATAGGCTGGGCCAGACTAGTCACTTCTTACTGGCTCATAAGCCTAGCCTGCCAGGAAACTCATACTTCTAACTCTTTGTGGTGTTTTTAAAAACATACTTTACAATTAATTCTAGCTTAACAGTCATGTTTTAAGGGAAGAGGCACTGCTAGCAAACCAGTAAACAAGAAGTTTGAATCCCTAACTTTTAAATATTTGAAAAAGAGTGAGAAAAATAGATTGAAGGGTAGCATTTTACAGCTTGCGAAAGAGAAATCTAGAGATAGAATCAAGTAAAAGGTCTGGAAAGTTTCTTCTCTGAGTTTTGGGGTGAAGAAGTTTCCAAGGTATTTGTGTTGTCTATCTAATGACCTATGTGATCTCACAGAAAGCTATTATTCAAGCTATTCAAAGTCCAATCTAAAATTTTTATGTATCTGGAGGCTCACAGGTTATATTTATACTCATTGCCTAACAGCTACAATTTACATATGAGTAAATGCATATGTATCAGCTTTCTACATCCACATGGAAGAAGACAAAAGCTAACTAAAATACTTTTTATTTCACTTTTAGCATATGCAAGGCACAAATGTAAATTGCTTCCTTGATAGCTATCCTGTGAAAAATAAACAGTTTTTGCAAGCTGTCTCAGTTTGACATGCTAGATGCAAGAGTGGTGTCTAATCAAAGAATTTTAAAATCAACTAACAGTGAAGTTGGAAGAGACTGGGATTTCTAACTTACTAGAAGAGAGAGAAAGAGTGCTGATAGAAATAATAGAGAAGATTTTTTTGCTGGCTACCCAGTCAAGCTGTCAGGACTTACCTTTCACTGAGGAAATATTAGGCATAGGCCAAAGTTGCCCTGGCCATAACCCCTCAGTTGTTCTGTCACTTTCCACTCACTCTTGCATAGAACCAGAGGTCTTGCTCTAGAATTAAATTCAGTTTCTTGTCTTATCAACATTCTATCAGCCATTGTCTTGTTGAAAACTCACCAGAAGGCACCAGAAAGCCTATGCTCTAAGAGAATGGCAGCTACTTTAAGAGCATTTACTAAGAGGCAAAGTAACCATTGTTTACTGTTCTATGAGTTTAGTGTTCTATAAGGGATAGATACAAGCCTGAGATGTTTTTATCTAAAACGACTTCCCAGTCTTTGGCGTTAACAAATGCTCTTTTTTTATGGGGTCAATTTAAACACACTTAGTTGGAAAAAGTTGGAGCAGTTTAAAGATCCTCTCTCTAATCTTACATGCCCCTATAAAGGAAAATAAAAAGTGAGAGGAAAGATCAGAAATGAGACCTCACAATGGAAGTTTTTATTCTCATCTTCAGAGTTATTGAGACAACTTACTCATGAGTCATCACTCTCAACCTGGAAAAGAGAGACTGGAAATCTCATGAACTACAATTGCCTCTTTACTAATGAAAGATCAAATCAGAAAGGAAACTGAGAATGAACTAATTCTACATTTTCTCTAGAGTATAGAGGAGGATTGGGCCTGTCTTAATTAAACCTGACCTCCAAGTCTTTATGAACAGCTGCCAGCTTATAGCCTTTTAATTGGCAAAAAGAGTGTCATGATTTATTAACAAGCATATTTATTTTCTAAATTTGAAAAAGATTTCATAAAAAGATGCATCCTATAGCACTTTATATCAATTCCAACTAGGGAGTGTTCTAACTTTAGTTTCCCCTAGTGCTGCTGAACAGCTTAAACAAATTAATCTGATAAGGAACAAATTTAGCAGCTAAGTCCAAGTGCAACATGTATAAATGAATAGTAAAATGTCAAATCAAAAAAAAAATTATAACCTTCCCATGGTCTCAATTTAAATTAACAACCGTTTTAACAAAAGACAATGTATAAAAAATGAGCAATTTACATAGACAAGGCAAAATCCAAAGCACAGCATTTCACAAAGACAATGCACAAAAATTTAAAGTATGAGTGATCAACAACCAAGGATAACAATTTTGTTTACCAATATGAGTCACAATCTAGGATCTATGAAGCAAAAGCAATATCTTACATCCATTCAATTACTTCTGTGTGGCCTCCAAATGGTATGGAAAAAGATATCAGGATGCTTAAATGTGACATAAGGGAAATGTAACCCTCAACTTGTTAGATATCTGATACAATGAGTTTGTGTTCTGTAAAACTGAAGAATTAATTATAGGAACAATGGAGGTTACATATGGGAAATATGGGCCAGGGATTTAGCTCAGTGGTTCTGGCACCTGCCTTGCAAGTACAAGGGCCTGGGTTCGATCCCCGGTAGCCACATACAACAATTCTGGGCGTGGAGACTCACGCCCAGAAGCAATCAGAACCACTTATCACTATTGGGCCTGGTGGCTCGCACCTATAATAGCAGCACTTGGGAGGCAGAGGCAGGAGGATTACTGTGAGTTTGAGGCTGAGTTCAGGACCAGCCTGAACTAAAAAGGGAGGCCCTGTCTTAAAAAAATATATATATTTCAATCAACTAACAGGTATAGACACTTAGGTAATATTGATCTACCGGGGTAGATTGCAAGTCATAGAACAAGTGTACATGGAAGCAACAAAGAAATTTTTAGGAAAAGATGAGCCCAAGGGTTTTGGTCACCCACAGATATGACTGATGTCTACTTAATTGTATTAGACCAAGTGTTACCATTTTTCTTAGACCTGGTGATTTTGTTTTTATGCTGAGGCTTGTGCTTCCAATCACAGTTCTAATGTATTTTTCCTATATGCTGATGTTCTCAAGTGCCCAGACTTATCTGACTGCCTATACTATTTCTTCTTATCTTACCTGTCTGTAATATCAGGAATATTTACCAATACAGTAGAGAAAAACAGTTATTATCAAGCAGGTCACATTGTAGTGAGAAAGAGAGACAAGGAAACCCCCACATGGTACCATGACAGTGATCAGATGAAAGGACTGCACAGAGTGCTGGGGGACCGTGGAGGAATAACATCTAGGCCTATCAGGATGATTAGCACAGGGCTTGGTGAGCGAAGCATCCTCTCCACCTCATGGCATCTCTATGTCCAGGAAAACCTTCTGAACTAGGTGTGACGGGTCTGGAAATAAGTTTCCTGATTAGGCTGTGGGATTATTAAAATCTTCCTGTCAATATTATTGATTCAAGTCCTTAGAGAGTATTTATGTTTTCATGTGGAAATGGGTTGGGAGATTTACTTTTTTAAGAAATTGAGCTTATTGATATATTTTAGAAATACATCATGAACACATTCCTCACTGGCAATTTGTACCTGTATAAGATACATCTTCATTCTTATTTTTCCCATTCTCCTACCCTTCCTTCAACCCCCACCTTTATATACATAAGCTTTGTTTCTGATATTTCCTTTCTAAAATCAATTTTTTTCTTTCCCTTCTTAGCCAATTTAATTTTTAAAAAAGTTTTAAAACTTGATTACGACAGGACTGTATATTATAATGTGTGATTACCATTCATTTTCCTGGATCTTACAATTTATCATTGTTTAATAAATTAATTTTACAGGTACATTTTAGGTACATTATGATCATATGCCTCCTTGGCATTTGTATTTTTACATAATATATCTTATTTCTTAATTTTTTCCCACCATGCTGCCAAAATGCATAGATCCCCATTATACAGCTAATTCAGGTTTATTAATATTCATTCATACAACCATCAACCAAAAGATAATTCCATGTATATGAAATTCAAAGGCTAACAAAACTAATCAGTAGTTGAAAAAATTACCAGAGTAAAATTTCCCCAAATGTGGAGAGCCTTAATTTTAAAGGGGCACAAGGCAACATTGAAAGTAATGGAATTTTTTCGGTTGAGAGTTACATGAAAGAATATTCTTCATATTTAGTAAAACATCATATTTGATTAGAATATAATACAGTTTAGGGCCGGGGATATAGCTCAGTGGTTCCGGCGCCTGTCTTGCAAGCGCAAGGACCCGGGTTCGATCCCCGGTAACAATATAACAATACTGGGTGTGGAGACTCACCCCAGCAGCAACCAGTACCACATACCATATTGCCGGACGTGGTGGCTCACGCCTGTAATCCCAGCACTCGGGAGGCAGAGGCAGGAGGATTGCTGTGATGTGAGTTTGAGGCTGAGCTCAGGGCCAGCCTGAACTACAAAGCGAGACCCTGTCTCAAAAAAAAAAAAAAATATATATATATATATATATAATACAGTTTAGTATTTTAGTCTATTTTTTTGTTTGCTTGAATATATAGTTATACAATCCATAAAATTTGAGGTTCACTTTTTATACTAAAAATTAAGATAAATTAAGTATTACTGACTTTCTTAAGCCCTTCTTCAATTAGAAACTAAATCTAGATGTTTGTTTTCAAATTTAAATCACATTAGGCAAATAAAACACACAACATATTGTAGAAGTGAATAAAATACATCGGGGTTATGAAAATAGCATAGCCAAACTAAACAGCATTTTATATATCCACAAATTCTCTAGAAAGACTATTTCATTCATGTCTTGTTTTGGTATTTAAAGGTTTTTTATGCTATAGATTGTAGTTTCTATTTATATCAATATATATTGGTTATTCTTCTACTAAGAACAAAAGTAATTTCCTCCCTCTTGTTCACAAACCATAAAACACTATGTCCATGATATTCCAAGCTTCAATTTTGGAAAATGTGGATTATCAGAAAATTTTCTAGCAATAGTAGCATGTAATTCGTCAAATTATATTAGAAAAATCTAACAAAAGTTACTTATTTGCCAGATGAATAAAGCTGGGACTTGCATCTAGTGACAAGATGTGAACTAGAAACCGATCTTGTCCGTGGTCAGCCCATGACTATTTTGGCTGCATTAGGCCACCTGTCCTTTCACTTACAGACATCCACTAGAATATCTTAATCTATTTATCATCTCTCATAATTCAGCTTCACTGACATTTGCAGTTTTCAGGAACACACAGCAGCAACCTCCTTTATTATATACATGCATACACGGTGATAGCTATTGTGCAGTCAAACAAGCAAGACGCTTATCTAAAGGGCAACAGAAATTTAATTTTATTACAGACTACTTACAACTGATTTCACCTTTAAAACACTTGTACATGACTGTACTAACAGATTTGTACATAGCTGAATGCAAAGTAAATGTCAGTAAATTATATTTTACAGGTAGAAATGTAACTATTACTGTATTCTAATATAAATTAAAAGAACATTGTATTTCTGAGATGAATATAAACTTAATCAAAATACCTAAATGGTTTTATGCCTACAAGAATAAGAACTGATAATTTTTTAAAATCAAAAGGCAAATGATTATTCAGTTGCAAGAACAGAGAAATTGCTGTTCATTTTTTTAAAGCTCAGCTCTCCAGCATGAAAGTCTGTAATAAATTTTAAGAGCTAGCAAATATTAATTAAAATACATTGGGTGGTAAGGTCAGTCAACGAGTGAACCAACTGATGGTTCTAAAATTATGACTGTCAATTTATTTGCATCAGATGTTACTTAATAAGAATTTATTTGCATATCTGTTGGTGAATAACCCTTTAATCATAATTTGGGGCATTAGTTAATCAGGTAGCATATATATTTGTTACTTGGTAATGATTCAAAGAACATTCAAACTAGAATTTTCAAAGGTGCCATTTGTTTTAATATATGCTTTGGAAACAACTGTTTTGGGTTCTTTTTTTTTTTCAAACTAAATTGTAGCCATTCAGTTACTGTCTCTAGCTTACGAGTGTCAGTATGAGTGCACCAGTGAGTCACTATCTGGAATATATTCTTTGGTAACTTATACTGGGGAGCTGCTAAAGCAAACCAAATATTATAATATCATTGGAATGGAAAGGACTTTGAAATGGCATTAATTATTTTCTCTAGCCTTTGAACTAAACCTTGCTTTTCTTACTCTACCCCTATATTTATTTATTTTTAAGTTATTTAAATCTGTATCACTCACTAAGGTAATTATTTTCCATATGTGAAAGGCTCTGTACTTCATTCCAACTTAAGTGTTTTGGTCATCTTTCCATCACTGTGACAAAACAATCAAATTAAAAGGAGAAAAGTTGACTTTGGCTCATGGTTTCAGTTCTCTTAGTCATTTTTTAAAAAATAAAATTAAAATTACTTTTATTGTAAAATAGGAACACTTATATACATAGCATGATTATGCTCAGCATTGACAATTTGTAACAGTATATGACATGAATTGGTTCTCATTTTTTCCAATTTCCTCCCCACCCTACAACCTCCAAGCCCTATATGCATAAGCTTTGTGTCCTTTTTTTTAACCATCACAATTCTTTCTTTCCTTTCCTTACACACCCATACACACATTTCCCTCTGAATAGTTTCTATTTTACAATATATAATACACTTTCTAGAACTCATTAACATTTTCAGTTTCTCATATCAGAGAAAAAATATGGTATTTACACATCTGTGAACTATTCATTTCACTTATGTGTATGTCCTGAAGGTATGTCCACTTGGGTATGAATGACTCAAACGTGGCATTCTTTATTGCCGAGTAATATTGCATTTTGTAGAAAAACCACATCTTTATCTAGTCTCCTGTTGATTGACATTTGGGTTGTTTCTAAATTTAGCAATCACAAAATGAACTGCCATAAACATGGGTACACATATGTAGCTTTGAGATGAATCTTTTAATTCTTTTGTGTATATACCTAGCAGAGGAATAGCAGAGTGAAATGGGACTTCTAAACCTAGTTTATGAGGAATCTCCACAGAGTGTGTATGAGTCTACATTCTCACCAACAGTGGAGGAGGGTTCCTTTATCTCCACAGCCTCGTTGGCATTTGTTGCTGGTTAATTCTGAAATAGCAGCCATTCTTTGTGGAGTGAGATGAAATCTCAGTGTTGTTCTTCATCTGCATCTCTCCAATGACCAGTGATGTTGAGTATTACTTCATCTGTTTTACAGTTGCCTTTATTTCTTCTTCTGAAAAATATTTATTCATTTCAGTTGTCCATTTTTGAATTGGGTCTTTAAATTTGGAGATAATGTTTTCTATAAAGTTCTTTATATACTCTGGATAGTACTTTTTTTTGTCTGAGAAATAGCTGGTAAAGATTCTTTCTCATATTATTGGTTGTGCTTTCCCTCTGTTAGTGGTTTCCTTTGCTGTGAAAAAGCTTTAAAATAGAATGAGATCCCATTTGTTTTCTTCTGCCAGTTGTCCTACTATACAGGTTTTGTTCAAGAAGTCTTTCCCTAAGTCATTGTCTTCAAGAGTTTTACCTAACCTGTTTTGCAGCATGTTTAGTGTATTTGTTTTAGTATTTAGGTCTTTAATCCAATTTGTTTTAGCTTGATACATGGTGAAAAAGACAGGTCTAGCTTTTGTCTTTGTTAAGTTAAAGTGCAGTTTTTCCAGTGCCATTTGTTAAAGAGGCTGTCTGTCCTCCACTGAGGGGATGTGGATTTTTTTGTCAAAGATGAGGTGACTCAGTGTATATAGAGTTGTTTCTGGATCTTCTGATCTACTCCACTGATCCTCTGGTCTGTTAGCTGGCCAGTACCATGCAATTTTTATTATAATGCCTTCATAATATATTTTCAAGTAGGGTACCATAATACTCCCCAACATGTCCTTGTTGAGTAGAATAACTTTAGCTATTCTAGATCTTTTGTGGTTCCCAATAAATTTTTGGACAATTTTCTTTAGATCTGTGAAATATCCTGTTGGGATTTCAATCAGAATTGTGTTGTGTCTACATTGTAGTTATGGGAGTATAGTCATTTTTACAATATTGATTCTTCCTAACCAGGAGCAAGGGCTATCTTTCCATTTTCTGATATCTTCTATCTCCTTTTCCAGGATCCTATAGTTTTCAGAGTAGGGATCTTTCTTTCTCAGTAGGTCTGATATTTTGTATACAAAAGCTTTTGAATTTTGAGCATTAATCTTTTATCTAGCTATGTTACTAAACTTAGTGATTAAGTCTGGTGGTTTTTTGGATGAGTTTTTAGGATTATCTGTATAGAGTTTCATGCCATCAGTAAATACTGACAATTAACTTCTTCCTTTTCTATCTTTCTTCCTTTTATTTCTCCCTCTTGCCTAATTGTGGTGCTAATGTTTCTAGCACTCTAGCACTATAATGAACAGGAGAGGTGAGAGTGGACATTCTTGTCTTGTTCCTGATCTTAGTGTGAAAGATATGAGTTTTGGACCATTTAGGGTGATGGTGGTTGTTGGTTTCTTTCTTTCTTTCTTTTTCTTTTTTTTTTTTTTTTTAAGGTTTTTTTTGATACAGGGTCTCGCTTTGTGGTTCAGGCTGGCCCTGAGCTCAGCCTCAAACTCACATCACAGCAATCCTCCTGCCTCTGCCTGCTGAGTGCTGGGATTACAGGTGTGAGCCACCACGCCCGGCACTGTGGTATGTGGTACTGATTGCTGCTGGGGTGAGTCTCCACACCCAGTATGGTATGTGGTTACCAGGGAATCGAACCCGGGTCCTTGCGCTTGCAAGACAGGTGCCAGAACCACTGAGCTAACTCCCTGGCCCAGTTGTTGGTTTCTTATAAATACCTTTCATTAGTTTGAGACATTGTCTATCTATTCTGATTTTCTGTAGGGTTTTGGTCATGAATATGTGTTGTATGTCATCAAACTCTTTTTCTGTATCAATTGAGATGACGATATAGTTTTTGTACTTCAATCTGTTAATATAGTGTATTACATTTTTTGGTTTATGTCTGTTGGACCATCTTTGCATCCCTGAGAGGAATTCTACTTGGTCGGGGTATATGATCTTCCTGATGATTCCCTGTATTTTGCTCACCAGTATCTTATTGAGGGTTTTTGCATCAATGTTCACTAGGAAGATTGTCCTGTGATTATCTTTTTTGGTTGGATTTTTCCTTGCTTTTGGAATTGAGGTAATGGTTTTCCACCAGAAATGAATTTGGGAGTACTGCTTCCCTTTCAATTTCATTAAAGATTTTGAGAAGTAGTAGCTCTAAGTTTTCTTTTAAAGTTTTGTCGAATTCAGCAGTAAAGCCATTAGGACTAGGGCTTTTATTTGTTGGTAGGTTTTCTATTACATTTTCAATTTCACAGGTTAATATTTGGGTGTTTAACATTTCTATATATTCTTCACTCAACTTTAGAAGTTCATATGTGTCTAGAAATCTATCCATTTCTTCTACATTTTCCGTTATATTGAAGTATAAATTTTGAATCTAAGTGTTAATTATCCTGGTGACGTCCTCTAGGTCGGTGGTAATTTCCCCCTTTACATTGTTAATAGCATGGAAGTGGCCTTTTCTTTCCTTTGTTTGATAAGGTTGGATAAGGGTCTGCAAATTTTTTTATCCTTTTGAAGAACCAACTCTTCAATTCATTGATTTTGTTTGTTTGTTTGTTTCATTCTCTTAGTCTCCATTGCATTAATCTCTGCTCTGATCCTTATAATTTCCTGCGAGTATAAGCTTTGGGCTTGTCTTGCTCCTCTTTTTCTAGTAGTTTGAAGTTCATCATTAGATTGTTGAGTTTGTTCTGTTTTCTGGGTTTAGGCTTTCACTGTTATCAATCTTTCTCATAAAACTACTTTTATTTTGTCCCATAAATTCCTTTATGTTGCACTGGGGTTATAGTTTAATGATAACCATTTAATTTATTTAATTTCTTCTGTGATCCATCAGATGATCAGCAAGGAGTTGTTCAATTTCTATGTGTTTGTGAGGATCCCAGGATTTCTTTTCATATTCAGCTCCAATTTTAAGGCACTAGGGTCTTAAAGTATACAGGACACAACTTCATTTCCTTTTCATTTACTTAAACCTGTTCTATGAACTAGCTAGCACATGGTCTATTTTGGATAATGATCCTTGAGCAGCTGAGAAGAATGTAAATTCTGACTTTATGTGGTGAAATACTCTGTGGGCATCTACTAAGTCCATTTGTTGAAGAGTTTGGTTTAGTGCAAGTATTTCCTTATTGATTTTCTGTCCAGTCAAGCTGTATCTTTGTGACAGTATTGAAATCCTCTACTATTATTGTATTGGTGTTTATCTGGCTTTTCATTTCCATTAGCGTTTGTTTTATATAGTTGGTTGCATTAGAATTTGGTGCATAAATATTTAAGAT